>APFE031464230.1:81456-142957 GCA_000404065.3 Pinus taeda
AAACATGTACATCGCAATTAACTCTCCATGACTAAATATGGTACAAAAGTCAAACACAGTTAATATTTTGTATTAAGAATCTATCAATGTGACACTGAGAATCTTTAGGGTTACATCTAGTTAGGGTAGTTTCTAGTTAAACAAATTGGAGAAAGGGTAGTTTCAAGTTAAACAAATTAGGGAAATGGTAGTTTTTTCTCTGAACAAATTGTACAAAAGTCGTTGGGAAGGGATCTCCATAATTAATGAACCTTGTGAAGATAAGGCTACAGGAATCCCCCTGGCATGCCCCTTGAGAGTTACATCTCCTAATAGATTAAATTATTCCCTTTAAATACCAATTATTTCTATGAAAAACTCTATTAAATTATTCCCTAAACAACAATTATTTTGTGGACAAGTCTATCTTATGAGGTATGAGGATTAGCTCATGCCACCTGTCACACCATAAAATATTGAATTGAATATGTCAAGTATTTAACACGCAAATGCAGCCCCTTATTTTTCTCGCCCTCAGATGGGATGCCCTGACCTAACCCTTATTCATTTGTTATAAAAATCTGCAAGGAGCTTCTTTTTAAATTCAATGTCGGTGTCATTCGCCAATTCTTTAAGGAGATTCCCGTTTTATTTTAGCAGATGTGTGCAAGTGAAACGGGCACGTCCATATAAAATATTAATCAATTGCCTGTCATTACCATGTTGCCTTCGGGAGGAAGCTTCCACGGGATAAAGGCCAATCCGTTGTCACGGGCCTAGAAATGTCAAGCCCCAGCCAACCCTACCCCCTACCCTATCTAGACGTACCATATGTTCAAACCCCAAATAGATATTTGTCTCGTACATACGCCACTAGATCCCTTTCCCATGTATAACCAACATTTTTTAATTCTAGGGACTAATTGGGCTTCAAATTTCTAAGAGCATGTGCTCACGGTTTCAGCAACTGGAAAAGAACGTGTTCCACTGTGCTCATTTTAAAATTATTCTTGGGCATATTAGTCTATACCTTTTACTTTTCCTAGACATATATTTTATTACATTAAATGGAACTTTAAAAAATAAAAAATATTATGAAAATGTCTTAATGGTGTAGGTTAAGAGTGATGGGATGCATAGTTAAGTTATTACCTGTAATGTAGTTGGTTGAGATTTTTGACTAGTCTTGTGTATTGTAAGAGAGGCTATATTGGTATGTTGGGAAGTTATATTAGGAGTGGAATCAATCTTGTGTCATGTGATAATAAGTCTTTTTTAGTTGTCAATTCCTCTCTTTATATATATACAATTTGATCTAATTCATGAACTTGGTTTATTTAAGTGAGTTTAATTCGATTGGCTTTGTACCAAGAGTTTGTTGGGTCATTAACTCTATTCTTAATCATTTGTGTCTTTTTTGTTGGGATAAGTGTGTCATATAAAGGAGCAAGGATTAAATGTAGAAATATAGCAATGAATAAATGCAAAGAATGACAAAGAATAAATGTAAAATTATAAGAAAGAATAAATGCAAATAACTAGCGCATAATGAATGCTAAGCAACAATAGTTGCCCATTTAATTGTCAGTGATTTCCAACACATAGAATTGGAAAACAGTAAATAGTTTACAACATTTGTTGTGTTTGTTTATTGAGCTTTAGCATTGGAGAAAAATAGAGTGTGAGTTTTAATTTATAGTTAATTATGGAGCTTTAGAATTCACCATGAATAGTTTAAAACATTTGTTATGTTTGTTTATTGAGGGTTAGCATTGGAGAAAAATAGAGTGTGAGTTTTAATTTATAGTTAATTATGGAGTTTTAGAATTCTTATATTACTATTGAACACTCTTTTTGAGAGCATAAAGAGACTTTGTAATGTATTATAATCATTTAGTTGTTGAATAGTACATTGAGTGTGCTTTAGAGTGTGACGTTTTTCTTTCGGAAGTTTTTTCCTTGAGAAATCATTGTCTAATGGTTGTATGTTTCTATGTTGTTTATTGTTGCCATTTGTGTTTCTTTAATTTCTTCAATCTTCTCGCATTGTTTAGTGTAGGATACATATTTTGCACTTTATGTTTCATTTTGTTTCCTTTTTCATCATTTGTAAATATTTATGCATTTCTTGCTAGATGCTCCCAAAATGTTAATTCGTAGCCTCTAATATGTAAATTTGACCTTTCTTCATAATTTGTGAATATGTTGCACAATGAAGGAAAAAGTGCTACCAAATATTTACCTCCACATTTTCCCATACTAAACATAACCTTTCTGTATCCATAACTCTTTGAATTAGGTCATCTCCCTATAAAATTAAAAAACAAGGGGACAAGAGAAATGTAAGTTTACTTCCATATTTTGATATACTTGACATACACTTTCCTTCCATGATTTTTTGAGTTAGACTACATTGCTATAATATAAAGAATGACAAAAAGAAAAGAGATACACAAATATAAGATTAAGTTCAAACAAAATCCTTCGACAAAAAATGAAAAATGTGATATATATTGGCAATTAAGGTTGATAAGAAGGGAGTAGTGTGCTATAGTGATTTGTTCTTTGAAAGTAAGTTGTCTATAAAATATACTGGAGATTCGACAACAAACTGTTCTTGAAAGTCAACAAAATCTATATGTCTTTGCAAAATAAGATTCAAAATGGAAAAATGGAGTCAATTTTGAGGGTATTTAACAACCTCCTCTAAACATGAGTAAATTCTTTAAAAGAACAATACAATATTAATCTTTATTATAAATCCAAAATTAGTAATAATATCTATCTTGAGGTGTACATGAATTTGCTTGTGCAGGTTTTAGTCCTCATCAAATCAATAGAGTACAAATCTCATGGGAAAGTGGTATCCAAATTCGATTGTCCTCATCAATGTTAGAGCCAAAGGTGCGCAGTAGACACAAAATATACACAGCAAATAAATCATGAACAGAAGACACAAAAAATTAACGTGGTTCACCCAACCAATCTGGGCTACGTCCACCAAACATAGACATCGACAATTCTTTATTATCAAACAGGAGATTACAAAATAATCAATTTCCTCACAAACTCTCACACCCAAACAATCCGTATGGACACCTGTTTTATAGCTAAGAGAATCTAACTGCCTCATAAATCCTCTTACATCAAATATAGGATGCATTAACTCTCTCCCAACAACCTGGAGCTAATCTAGCAACAAATTCCTATTGTTGTCATACATTAGAGATTTTTGCCTATTTTGTGAAACAGAAAATCTCAACAATCAAATCAATAGAATTCAAATCTCATGGGAAAGTGGTATCCAAATTCGATTGAGTGACATATCGTCTGTTGGGGGCTCAACCTAGTTGGGAGAAAGAATAACATTATAACCTTGTTGGAAAAAAGAACTAATAATGTCTACCACAAATTTCATTATGAAACAAATATACCTAAAAGGAACGAAAAATATTTTCTATTGTAGATAAGTATGAAAGATATGCCTTTTTGTATTTGTAAACCAAAGTTTCTAGATTTGGTTTACAAAATTGTCTAGCTTGCTACTAGATTTGATTTACAGAACTGTCTAATAATGTCTACCACAAGTTTCACAATAAAACAAATATACCTAAAAAGAAAGGAAAAAACTTTCCAACTTAAATAAGTATGGAAAATATGCCATTTTTGTATTTATCTCATTTACAACACTGAAAAATTCACAGCCTAATTAGAAGAAAAAACAACATTAGAATTTAGTTAGAAAAAAAAAAAAACTAATAATATTTATCACAAATTTCATAATAAAACAAATAACCTAAAAAAATATTTTCTAAGAAAATATGCTATTTTTGTATTTGTAAATCAAAATTTTTAGATTTAGTTTACAAAGTTGTTTTACTTGCTAGTGAAAAATTCACACATAGTAAAAATGAGAACAACATTATTAGATTACATAACTTAGGAGTGAGTGAGTTGATCCTAGCCGGGAGAAAAAACAACATTAAAATTAAAATTTAGTTACATGTAATTTTTTTTTACCATAAACAAATAAAAAAAATATTTTCTATCTTACATAGCATCGAAAATATGCCAATTTTGTACTTTTGAATCAAAGTTTCTGGGTTTGGTTTAGAAAATTGTCTTGCTTGCCGCTGAAAAAATTGGCACACCGTAAGAATGAGAATGAGAGGCGCGTTAGATGACATAACTTGGCCTGCGCACACAGCTTGGGGCCGCGTTTAACGATGTACCAAACTTGTAAGAGGGGCGAAGAAATTAGGATATAGTTTCCTAGTTAAGGAAGTTGAAGATGTACTATGACGATATTGCACTTTATGCTTGAACTTTATGCTTGACAAGCGACGTTTCGGTTGTACACGGTAATGGTAGTTGAATATTTTAATACTCTATTGGGACGCAGCGATCTTTCTTCCATAAAGTGGTTCGTTGTAACCATTTAATTTGACCAACGTGGTGCAGCAATGATAAAGAAACTTCAGTACATACCCAGACTTTGGCTTTAAACTTTACGAAAAAATAATCCTTTCAAATGCGAAAGCCAAAACCTAAGAAGAGGGTGACGAGCTCTAGTGAGTAGGGGTTGGGGGAGGACAGCAAATAAATTAGGAATGGGAAATTAATAAATATAGTATTTACATTGGTATATGTTTATTGCGTAGTAAAATATTAATAGAAAAAATTATTACATTTTGGTTTAATTTTGATAAAAAAACATTTTAAATAAGTAAAAAGTAATGATAATAGTAATGAGATATAATTAGTTATGTATTGAATTTAATTTATTGGATTTGTTTGATTAATCAAGAAGGTAATTTATATTTATATTTTGTAATTAGAGAAATAGGTAAGCTCCAATGAATAGCGGTTGGAATGAGTAAGGGGTTGGGGGAGGACAACAAATAAATTAAGGAAATTAATAAATATAGTATTTTATAGTATTCACAATGGTATATGCGCGGTTTTTTTGGGGAAATATTAATAGAAAAATATTATTACATTTGGTTTAATTTTGATAAAAAGCATTTTAAATAAGTAAAAAGTAATGATAATGGTAAAGGGGTATAATTAGTTATGTATTGAATTTAATTTATTGGGTTTGTTTGATTAATTATGAGGGTAATTTATATTTATATTTTGTAATTAGAGAAATTGGTAAGCTCTAGTGAGTAGGGGTTGGGGAGGACAATAAATAAATTAACGAAATTAATAAATATAGTATTTTATAGTATTCACAACGGTATATGCCCGATTTTTTTGGGAAAAATATTAATAAAAAGAGATTATTACATCTGGTTTAATTTTGATAAAAAACATTTTAAATAAGGAAAAAAGTAATAATAATGGTATATAACTAGTTAGGTATTGAATTTGATTTATTAGGTTGGTTTGATTAATTAAGAGGGTAATTTATATTTATATTTTGTATTTAGAGAAATAGGCAAGCTCAGTGAGTAGGGGTTGGGGGAAGACAACCAATAAATTAACTAAATTAATAAATACAAATTTTTATAGTATTCACAATGGTATATGTGAGGTTTTTTGGGGAAATATTAATAGAAAGAGATTATTACATTTTGTTTAATTTTGATAAAAAAATATTTTAAATAAGTAAAAAACCTAATGATAATGGTAATTTCATATATAATTAAGCTATGTAATTGAATTTAATTTATTGGGTTTGTTTGATCAATTAAGAGGGTTATATATTATATAGTAATTAGAGAAAATGGGTAAGCTCTAGCGAGTAGGGCTTGGAGGAGGACAACAAACAAATTAACGAAATTAATAAATATAGTATTTTATAGTATTCACAATTTATATGTGCATTTTTTGGGGGGGAAATATTAATAGAAAGAGATTATTACATTTGGTTTAATTTTGATAAAAAGAATTTTAAATAAGTAAAGAAGTAATGATAATGATAATGACATATAATTAGTTTGGTATTGGATTTAATTTATTGGGTTTGTTTGATTAATTAAGAAGGTAATTTATATTTATATTTTGTAATTAGAGAAATGGGTAAGCTCTAGGAGTAGGGGTTGGGGGAGGATAGCAAATAAATTAACGAAATTAATAAATATAGTATTTTATAGTATTCACAATGGTATATGTGCGGCTTTTTTGGGGAAATATTAATAGAAAGAGATTATTACATTTAGTTTAATTTTGATTAAAAAAACATTTTAAATAAGTAAAAAAGTAATGATAATGGTAATGGTATATAATTAGTTATGTATTGAAATTAATTTATTGGGTTTGTTTGATTAATTAAGATGGTAATTTATATTTATATTTTGTAATTAGAGAAATGGGTAATTGGGTCAAGCTCATATTTGTGTGATATGGGGTTGAAAATGGGTTCTGTAGTGGGAAATAGAACCTTTAAATCTTAGTTTCCATGATACTTCATTTTCACATTCAATTTCTTAGTTTCTAGTATACTTTATTTGCATGAGGATGACCAATTAAGTTATAGTGTGGGGACTATGCTTTTTCTATCTATATGTTTTTTTCTAATTAATTTTTTGGGTTAAATTTTCATTATAAATTTTGAAATTATATATTTGAATGGTTGAGAATGTATAATCTTGGTGCTTTAGAGTTTTGTACAATGTTGAATTGATTCATGCTTTCACAAGTATAATGTAAGCAATATAAAATTGCATCATCAATAAATGCTTTGTTGGATTACATTATAATGTGATGGTTTTTATAAAAGTAAAAAACTTAACAAATTTAAACTCTTTATAAATTAAATAGCGTAAATTATGAATAAGAATCAGGTTAATTTTCTTTATTTTATGTCTATCTATATATGTAATCTAAATTTAAAATCTATATATATATATATATATATATTAAAAACCATACTTTAGAAAAATTAAAGAAATAACATTTTTAATTATGAAAAGCAAAACCAAACTGATTTAGAAAATGTTAGAGATAAATAAATGAGATTTTTGTTTATGATGTTAAGATTGGATTAAACTTTTTAAGTTTTTATTTTTATTTTTTTAATCATATTTTTTCAATAAATTTTGCCTAAATTTTGATTATTAAACAATTGGAATTTCAAAATCGAGTTTGTTAAATATATAGAGATTTATTGAGGATTTATTATCTTCATTTTTTCATAGTTTTGAGTTTATTTATGCATTGAAAAATGCATTACAAATAATGACAAACAACAATTTCAATAAAATTGTATTCTTGAATTTTGGTAAACCAAGGAAAAATATAAACAATCAAACTTAACTGATTATATTTTTAATAAAAAGAAATTTTTGATAAAATATTCTAAGAATATACTTCATAAATTTTGATTCGATTCCAATAAATATATAAAATAGATAAATTATATATAAAAAATCAATATATATATATATATATATATATATTTAAATAAGTTGATTAAAGAAAAGAAGTTATACTTATAAATAAAGTTAATTATAAAAAGATTTTGAAAATCTAGCAGGAATCATCTAATCTTAAATAATAATAAAAATAATATAAGCAAAACATACAAATGTTGCTGATAAAAACAATTATAAATGATTTAATAAAAATCATTTAATCTTCTTATATAATATATTTTTACTATAAAATTTAAAAGTTCGAATTAATTTTAAAATTTTAAACAACCTACTTATTCAACTTATTTTCTAATTGAACTTTTAACATTGATGCAAATTGATATCAAAATTTTATAACATTTATGGATATCAAAGTTTCATGCATTTATGGTTTGAAAGATCATTTTATTATAATTATTTTCTAATTGAACTTTTAACATTGATGCAAATTGATACCAAAATTTTATAACATTTATGGATATCAAAGTTTCATGCATTTATGGTTTGAAAGATCATTTTATTATAAAATTGCAATAATTTTATAGATTTTTTTAATATTATAACCCAAATTCATTTAAAAATTTAAAAATAATGAAATTCATGATTTAAGTTTTATGTTACATTATCTCCTTTAATAAAATAATCTCCAAAAAAATACAAATCAAAATGTGAATTCAATTTTATTATTTGCGTCATCGTTTATCACCGTCTCTTACTTGAATGTTTGAATGACAGAATACATAAAATTTAATGTTAAATGACCATTCCATTTTGCAAACGGTTTAGTAGAAAATTCTATATTTCTTTGTCAATGCCATTAAATAATTAAACATCACCTAAGTTTTTGGAGTTACACGTTTAATTTAAGAAAAAATGCGTGCTTAGGGGACAACCACGTTATGACACCATTGCAATGACCTAAGGCAGGGTGCACACCTCGATCTAAATGCTAGCACGTCGTAGAACTTGTCAATAAAAAGAAAATATAAAATATCCCCACCTTTCATTTTCGACCTTGCAAGTGGGCTTTGAATATTATTTATTTAATGAAACAAGAGCGGAGTCACAAGAAGTATTGGTTTTTTCCATGTGACCAGGGGCGGGCCGGCGGCCAATGGGAATTGAGCGTTGAAATAGGCAACACGCTTCAAAGGGCCGTTTACGTAGGGGGGAGGGAGATGGTTAGGTAGTGAAGATTTGAATACAGGCGTATCTGTGCACGCAAATCCGATGCGCGAAAAACGCTTTTGCAGGGCTTTATAGTTCCGGGGTCGCCCGGCTCATACCTTTTCTCGTGAAGGAAGTACAGAGCGATCGTGTCCACATCCGATTTTTGCCCCGCTAGAATTGCAGGATTTCGGCTTGAGTTTCCTGTGGCTGCCATTATCGCTTGCGATAAATGAGAGCTTTTGTCGATATCAGGCGGTGAGATTTCAGATTTCCGGGGAGCCGTAATCAAACACCGACCCGACAGAGGCCGCGTATGGGAAAATGGCCACTGTCCGTTCATTTTCAGTGCAGTTATTGCAGATTGAATAACGCATGGTAGCGAACTGGTTAGAATTAGCTGGCTGGCGGTGCGTCGGAGAAAATGGTACTGGAGGATCACTGCTGCAATGAGATTAAGGGCGAGGAAATGGGAAAAGGATTTCAGCTTCCAAACAGGTCTTTGTCGCCGTCTTCTGTGCTAGAGTGTAATAGTTCCATGGCGTTTCTTGATGCTGCTTCGACGCCGGCGCTAATGAGTTTCGATCCGGGGTCTGCTGATGCTGATGCTAGTGTCTTTTATCCTCTTCGCAGGTGCGCCGCTACCTGTCTTGGAGGAGTGGCTGCTTTGTACCCGGAAAAACAGGAGAACTCATGCAATCAAAGAAATGAAGGGGAATTCACGTTCGGGACTTCTATTGTTAAGCAGGAATTAGAGGATCAGCTGGACTTTGTCCAACCTGCAAGTTTTGTCTACAGCAGTGAGCTGGTCGAAGCGCTTCAAGCTTCCAGTAGTCTTGGAGAGGAAACACATAACAAATCATGTGATTTGCCGGGCTCGCCTGTCAAGCGGGATTCGCCTGAGAGAAGCACCGGGGAGGACTGTGATGTCAAGGCTGCTCCGTGCTCTAAACGAAGGTAAGGGAAAATCCATGAATTTTAGTTTATTTTTAGTTTCTTTGATGATTTTTCGCCCAAAAAATCTTGACATATTTTTGCTGTCTAAATCTTGCTTTTCTCAGTCGTTAGGATTCTCCCCTTTTCGCCCTTCAATTTCTGCCTTCAACGTGCAGAAATTCTCTCTTGTATTGCCCAGGCAAGTTAGGCCGTTCCAGTTAAAATTCACCGGGCCCTTTCAGGTTCTTCTATTGTAATCCATGACATTCATTACTTGATGATTATCGTATCAACAACTAAGATATATTACACCTAAGTCCTAGTAATTCGGTAGCAATTTTTTTCTTTTATAAATACAATTATGCTTTTTCTGTCCTGAAAAAATTCGGTAGCAATTTTCTGCTTTAAATTCTTTAGCGTCTTGAGTCGGTCGGCAGGCTCCTAAAGATGTACTGTTTTCCATGATAATTTAACTCTGAAATGTGCTAAATTTTTCTAAGCTATAACGCGGATTCACAACATAAATAAATAAATGAAAAGTAGAACCCTAGAAACGAATTTTTATTTACTGATATATTTCCTTTAAAGCTTCGATTCCTTTGGTTTGCCTTTTAAGGGACTTTGATGCCGGGAATTCACTGTTTCTGTCTTTGCTTTTCACTAAATTGTGTGCAGGAAGACAGTTGAGAAGAAAGTAGTATGTGTCCCAGTTGGCCCAGCAGATGGAAGGCAGAAGAACGATGGACCGCCCTCAGATAAGTGGGCCTGGCGAAAATACGGGCAGAAACCTATCAAAGGTTCTCCATATCCAAGGTGTTTATACTTTTACCCAAATTTTAGTACTTTCGACCTTTCTTAACTATAATATGTCTAAATGAAGAAAAGAACCCCAGTTTCAGTATTTTTCAAACCCTTGCAAGGCAGAAAATTCATCTCTGGTGTATTCTTTATATATATCTAGGGGTTACTATAGATGTAGCAGTTCCAAGGGTTGCTGTGCAAGAAAACAAGTTGAACGGAGCTGCACTGATCCATCCATGTTGATAGTCACATACACCTCAGATCACAATCATCCATGGCCTGCTAATCGTGCCAACTCCAATTCGAACGCCGGCCTCCCTGCAAAGCAGTCTCAATCTCAGCTTGGAGTAGCTCCCATTGTCTCAGAAAAGAGTTCCAACATTTCTCAGGAAGTGGCATCGACTCCAGAAGAGGCAGTAGCTTGTATAAATTCGTCTGATAATCTCTTCTCGCTGATCATAAACTCCCCTGGGAGACTAGAGCAACGCGTGGTCTCTTCCATAGAAATTCAAGAAGACGAGCCTCTGGCATTCGTGCAGGATGTAGCTGAGCTATGCATTTCAGGTTCCAATAATTTAGATGATGATGATGATTTCTATGCGGACCTTGGGGAACTGCCCGACTCATCTGCGATTTTCAGCACAAGGGGTAGCATCTTCGAGGACGACGAGAACAGGAACAGTGGAGGAATTGATCGGCTTAGTTTCTTTTCATGGTCTGGGAGCTGCGGCATACTGGGAAACAATGCAGTCATCTGAATGACTTCGGGTATATATATTTATATAGAATGATCACTGCAATTTGGTACATGGGAGAGACTGAGCTTGTAATACAATTTCATGATATTGTAGCCTGATCTTCTGTTAGGAATTCATACTGTATTTTGAACGGATGTGAATTGTTGCAAAAATAGATAGAGGAATCTACAATCTGAATAATATATTTTCAAATTGAGAATTCTTGTACAATGCATTAAACTTTTGCCCTTTGCATTGGTGGCTGTGTCTGAATATTTGTGGAAAAAGATGGAATTGCAAATTTCTTTTTAATTGGCTCCAATCATCCATGCCATAGGCGCTGAGAAGCATGTAGATATTGTTCCTTTGTTTTTCCCATGAGCATTCTTACATTCAATAAGGCATTTTTGCCTTTGATCACATTCCTCACGACCTAATACATGTTCTGCATTTAGTTTTTCTTTAATAAAACCTCCCAATTCCAGGTCCAAGCCACTTGCAGGCATAAAGGGGATAAACCTCATCAATATGCGCCTTTTAATCCCAATTTGCCCGTTTAATACTTTCTTTTCAACATGAAAAAACCGACTATCTTTTATAGAGCAAAAGGTGTTACATTTCCGTGATTCTGAGACTCCGAGAACCGGAAGTTCTTAGTACATCATAGAATATCTATTGTGCGAAATTTGATCTTCTGGATTCTGAATACTACTCATCTATAAATCTATTTGCTTCAAACAAAAGACATAATAGCAACAGCTTCTAAACCTGTTAAATACCTACAACTGTTGTATGATACATTATCCAGTCCATCAAGAAAACAAAAATACGCTGTTGTATGATCTATTAACCAGTCCATCAAGAAACAAAAATACACTGTTGTCTGAACTATGTTAATCAATCCAGGATGAAAATAAAAGTTAAATACCTACAACTGTTGTATGATATATTATCCAGTCCATCAAGAAAACAAAAATACGCTGTTGTATGATCTATTAACCAGTCCATCAAGAAACAAAAATACACTGTTATCTGAACTATGTTAATCAATCCAGGATGAAAATAAAAATTTGAAACCTCAATGATCAGAGCGAAGATAATCCAAAACCTTATTTAGCCAGAGATAAAGGTCTTGTAAAATTCTAGCAGCAATCTTCTTGTTAATATAAAAAATGTCTGCACTGGTAATAAAAAATGAATGGCGAAGCCCTAGTCCCCATCCGTCCTTGAAATCCGGGAACGTATACTTTGTGAACAACACGAGGGAAGTAGTGCACTCCACAGTTTTTTTTGGAGGTCGTAGCTAAAGTGGGCCGGGCCAATGAAAGCCAAATTTAAAGCGATCAATGATGGACTTCTGAACAGTACATGCCCCACTTCAATCTTTTAAAGCAACTACCCAGTAGGGCTATCCGTACGACCACCATTAATCTCCTGCAGTATCGTACTATCGGTTTTGGACATAACCGTTACATTTTCTTCGTATGTTAGTTGAACTGAAATAATGGGAGCCTAACTCCATTGGGTAAAAAATGTTCTGATTTGATAAGGGTTTATAACTCAGATCAAAATGATGTGAGATTAACTCTACCAACCAATAAAATAAGAGTGGATACTTCAGTTTTGGAAGGAAAAAAGTGAAGAATATCAATTGACTTGATTGTTAATCGAAATGGTTAAATTAGTTTAATTAACCGGTGAAATTGTTTTTTTGTTTTATTTTGTAATTTTTTTTTTAAATTATAAATTTAAGTTATTTTTTTCAGGAAAAAAATCGAACTTAATATTATTAAGAAAATAAAAAAATGACATCTGTATACAGCTGCCAAAATATTGTTGCTCTGAGTGTGCTCAGAGAGAAAACATGAAAAATCTATAACAAAATCATAAAATATTGGAAGCACCCGAAAGAAAAATAAACCAGACAAAACAATCCTCATATAGTCAAGTTTCAGAAAAACTATAGATAACTGTATAACGATAACTGATATATACAGACTTTAGGCACATAATTAAACTGTATCATAACAGGGAAATTTATTAAAAACTATCACGGGTTGAGAAAAACTTCATCAAACGAAATCTGAGATAAACCGCTTCCTGTATTACAAGTTATTTTTTAAGAGGTTGTGTTCAATTTATTTCTACATTTCAAAAAACATTTTAAATAATAAGAAATAGCAATTTCACTTAACCAAAAATATGACCAAAAAACATGTCTCTCGCTTAGTTAGCCTGCTGCTTAAATTATTCAAAAAAGGATTAAAATGATATACTTGCATAGTTCCATAGTTCCATATTCATAATACTGTAGGACATATTCATAATTCCATATTCATAGTACAGAAGACATATTCATAATAAATTAAAAGTTTTAGAAGTTGATAAATATGATATCCCAATATACCATTAAAAAAAATTGATTTGTGAATTTCAATACAGATTAAATTCAATTATCCTACTTTAATATTACGCTACTTGAAATTAAGTAGGAAACTATGCTATAACTACTGCAATCTATTACACTCATTGATATTTAGTATAACATTGTATTACTACTGTGATCACTGGGCTGTGCTAGAGATCGATGTGAGTTTTAATGTCAATCCAGGTTCGATCCTTGGCACATCTTGTGTTCGATTTTAACTTGTATGAGAGTCCTGGAAACGACTCAGCAGTTACATGTTGCTCAACCCTTAAAACTGAGTAGTTTGATTAAAAAAAGGTTTATCATTCTTCTGCTGCTGTCAAGCTTGCCAATTTGTGGAAGCTAAGAAATAAGGCATGACAACACTGAAATTTTGAGAAAACTTTGTTAGCTTTGGGAACACAACATAAAATAATCCGAGAATACAGTTAATAGAAATAGTAAAAAAAAAAAAAAACTATGTTACCATGAAAAACTCCAACGGGTCACTCTCGTAATTTATTATTTCTGTAGATTGCAATTATTGGTTCAGCAATTCATAAAATTATAATATCGAAATACTCACTGTAACCGAAAAATGCTTTTGGACAGAATGCATTAACTCAGCTGAATGGGTTAATGTTAGAAGAAAACAAACTATTATTTAAGCCTGGGGAGATTCAAATTTCAGCGCTATTTCTGCATTTATGAGGTGCCCACGTTCTCGCTATGGGAAAATAAAATCTTTATTAGAGTGTACCCCTACTTCATTGCGGATGAGCAGAAATAACGCTTCCCTAAATTCTTTAATGTCTTCATTGTCGTTTCACTGGCTATAATTTAACTAATCCTGAAAACTCTCTGAGACAACCTGAGAGTTGAAGCCGGAAGTTGAAACACAACCATGCATTTTCTCGGGTGTTCTGTTTAAAATATCCGCCATCTGAACGGAAAACGAGGTAACGGCTACTATCTCGCCTTTGATCATTCGTAGGGCATAATGTTTTCTGTTATCGCAATTCCAAAAATCAGTTTACTATGCTAGCGGCCATGAATCTCAGATCAGAAACTTGACATAATCTGAATATCAGTTCACCATGTTAGCAGCCATGAATCTTGAATCACAGAATCGAGTCAGGTAATTTGGGCTTGCAATACGAACGGTCTTAAATAAGAACTTTTAGTTAGATAATTCTTAAATGATAATCAATTTACACCAGCTTTCCTGGAACCAATCACATATTTGAAAGCAAAAAAAACGAAAAAAAAAAAAACAGCACAGTGATCTGCGTTAAGATTTGCAGGACGAGATGGAAGAAACGTACCACCCTTTTCCACTGTAATTTTTTGGCCATGCCATCCTACATAAATGTCTTTTAGTCCTTGCAAGGACATATGGATTCAGAGAGGGACAATGTATTATCAGAGAGAGTCAGAGAGAGAATATTTATCTACCATATAACATAGTAATCATTGTCTTTTTTATATATTTCATAAATGTATTTTTCCATGAACAAAGTGAAGTTAAAACCTTAATCCCCGGGCGAGAAGACAAATAATTTATTTGGGTAAAGTAAAACAATTAATGGGCATCTATTTATAATTTACAGCCTCATTGTGATGGCTTCCGATGCCTTCACTCACACGCATGATGATTGTTCCTGTCTACTGGTTAAACTAAGATTTGATATTGTCGTTAATATTATTTTGAAAATAATTTAATAAAGGTTTGATTTATTTTGGATGCACTGGTTAATATTATTAATTTATGAGTAATTATTAAGATTTGATATCATGGTTGTGAATATTATTTTTTGAAAATAATTTAATAAAGGAAATTTGCTTTATTTTGTATTGATTTTATTTTTAGATAAGTATATTTTTTAGTTAGTTTTATAAGTATATTTATTTTGGAATAGAGATTTTAGATTTAAATGGATAATATGGATTTAACTTGAATATCTAAGAATATTATTAGTAGTAGTTATAAATTAAAAGTTGACATTTATGTGAAATAGTTTTTGGTTTTGTTTTTTGTTTTTGTTTTTGTTTTTTCTGTTTTTACTATTTTGTTTAAATTAATTAAGTAAAAAGATAATGTCATATAACAAGTATAATAGAAAATGAGTTATAGTCATTGTACATGGCCTTTTTATATTAAGAATTTCTATGGAAAATTGGGGATGAATCTCCATCATTGAAAATCCCTTATTACATAATTTTTAATTATATATTTTGTTTAATTCATATGTTAATTATTTTTTATAAATAATAATAATAATTTAAAATAAAGTTATAATTTTATGATTTTTTTTTTCTTTTTAAATTTTTAGCATGTTCATGAAATAAATGTTTGATATCTATTATAAATTGATGTTTTATATGGTTGTACTAGTTCATTATATAATTTAAAAACTTAATAAATTTGTTTAATTAAATGGTAAGTACTCTATCACTATAAACACTATCATGGATTTGATTGATCCATTAGAATGATATTTCCTATATCAAAACTCACAACTCTTCAAAATTGTGGTATACTTCATCTTATTAAGTTGGGTTAATATATGTAATGAAACATGCACTTCCACCCTTTGATATGTATTGAGAATTGAACATGGATACTTATGGATAATTAACTATGGCTACACTAGTGCATTATCTCATTAAAAAAATTAAAAAAAAAAAAAAAAATATTTAATTAAATGATAAGTACTCTATCATTGTGATGGTGTAAATAACTATTTCCTACTTTATACATAATTATAATATACACTTGTCATTTAATTATCAATTCAGGGTCTACTGGACTTGCATAGCTCTCAGTGATGTTTACATGGGACTAAGGTTTCTTGCCAACCCTATTTGCACTAAATTTATCTATGAAGGAAAGCCTAATCGTGATACAAAATCAAGGCTTACACAAATCGTAACACATTAGTTTTAGACTACCTACATGGTAATACATGCATCGAGATCTTGACTCAACATCTAACTTAGTGTCACTGTGCTTACTATGGATGACAATTATGCTACATTGTGATTTCACAATGACTGCTACTATTTTCACAACAATTGGATTTCTGAGAAGCAACTACAAGCTTTTGTAGCAACTAATTTTGCAACGGTCACTATGATTCTTATTAGCATGACTATGAAATTCTCACCTCTAAGTCTATCGGAAATAGAGTATGGCCCAATTCACACTGCAGTTAATTAACTCATTACATGGGAATTGAAAAGAATGCCAAACCATTTAACGAAAAAAGAAATATAAATCAAACTATAAATTTTAGTAGAAAACATAAATAAGCAAAGTACGTAAATTCTAATCTATGCTACAACAATGAAATAAAGGTACAACACAAGGCCTTATCTTGGATTGGGCCCCCTCCAAGGGTTTGGTATGTGCGACCAACTACAAAAACAAGTCTCGCACACTACAATACAGTTATGCACAAGAAACACAACATTAATTATATCGCTGGGAAAAATATTACAGTGCCAAAATAAAAAGTTTGCTGCTCTTGATAACTAAAAAATCATGTCCCTGGGATGAGGATTCCTCTTCTTTATATAAGAAAATAAAGAATCTATTCATTTACAGAGAGAAAGGGAAAATTCTTTGGTTCCTAGGTTCTATTTTTATTACAACAATAATTGGAGCATTATGCAACCTCCTTAGACTATTCTTAAAACATTTATAATTGTAGATATTGAGGCTTGTGAACACCATGTTTTCTTTATGTAAGATTGGTTGGAATTGGCTCAAAGTTCAACTAGAAATTGCGCCCATACATTTCACGTGAAATCATATGCCAAGCAAGCGAATAAGAATCAAGATCCATTACACGATCCTTCAACCAACACCCATAATATTCAAAACGTACTTATGCAATGGTATCTTGTAATAACTACGCAAGTTTCTTTTGTTGAAATAGTATTCTAATCGTTGAACAAATATGCCCGTTTCAATCATGTGAGACATATTCTTCTCAATTAGGCTCAGGATGTTGAAGTAGTTATAGATGGTTATGCTATAGCATATACTTAGGCATAAATCCATTGAGCACCAACTTTTTAACTTAATTACAATGATGCCACTAGTTTTTGGGATGCTTTGCTAGCATCAAGTTGGAGCATTGTTATAAACACTTGGTATTTATCTTGCGCAATAGATTTAGATGCTCCATTAATATTAAAGATGTTAATTTGGTAGCTCAGTGACAAATTCCAATCATGGGACTAGATTCCTCTCACTGAGAGGACCAATTTTGACTTTTGAATCACTTGATTTGGATAAGGGAAAGTGTATTTTTGAAGTGAAGCCCACACATGCACATAAGGACAGGTAGACTTTAAAAGGAAATTGGGCACCCTTGAAAGCCTACAAATACAAGTCAAGTGACCCTCATTTGGACCTCATCATCAAGAATCTTTTTTCTTCTCTCTTCTTTGGATTGGTTCACACAGGTTTGAAGAGGGTTTGTAGAATTTGGTTCATACAAGTCCGAAATCGTAGGGTCTAAAGTTCGCACATATGGATTAGGGTTTTTGGTTGTAGCCACAGGGTTGTCATACGAAATTTTTGGTTATATCCGCATGCATACAAGCCTATTCGTGTGGTCAAAATGATTCAAACACATGCGTGAACACTTGCTCCATGCAACTGAGACTTAGGGTTTTTGGTGACAATTGACTACAAATTTGAATAATCAACCATAGTACTGAATGTTACTGTGATCAATATTATTGCTGGGTTCATACCTTGGATATTGTTTGGTTGAATTTGGCTAGATAGTTTTGGCTCATTGTACTCTCTACCGAACATTTTATGACAATCTAATAGAAGAAGAATTTCAAAGGGTTTCCCCCTTGTTGGTTTTTTCCCTAGTCTCTTGTTGATGTCTTGATTTTCTCCTATTGTCATTACATTTACTTTTTTATTTTCAATTATTATTGATCATTGGAAATATTAATTATTGTTGAAATATTGTTAATTGAAGAATTGAATTGGGCTAAAGTAATTGAAACAAGCCCATGTTAATTGGTAAAATTAACATGGTATTAGAGCTAAGGTGAAGGGAAAACCTAAAGGAGACAAGGTTTGAAGAAGTCATCTTTGGAAAAGTTGAAGGAGCCTATATCATCAAGTCAAGTCAATATGTGAACCTCTTACTTCAAGGAAAATCAAAAGCTGGGTGACTCATCTAACTTTGCTGCTTGGAAGATCAGGTTGGAAATCATAGTTGATGGCAATGATGTTTGGGAATATATAAAAGGAAAAGTACCTGAGCCTCCAGAGAATTATTTTGTTGCTGCCAAGAACAAGTACAAGAAAGGTGATTTAAAAGCAAATAAAATTACATTTAATGGTTTTCAAGATCATTTACTTGCATATGTAGGAAATTTGTTATGCTAGCCAAATTGTTTCTCAACAATTTAGCATTCTAGTGTGGAGAGGATTTCACTATTGAGAGAGCCTTGATACTTATTTGAGAGAGAGGATAAGATTGTAAAGAGAGTGAGGAAAGGAGCCTCCTTCTTGAGATTTTTGAGCACCACATGGGGGCTTCACTAGGGGAGGAATACCATACCACATGTATTCATATTGGGTGATATATATTGAGGAAAAAATGACATAATATATTGAGCATATAATAGGGGGTAAAGGGTTTTTATATGTTGTGCATAAAAAATGGAGCTCAAAGTTAATGAAAAAATATAAAGCGGTATAAAAAATGTTAACAAAAAAATGGATACCTATAATATCTAGTGAAAGTAGGGGTTTTTTAAATTGAGAGGTGTATTGGGTTCGTACTGGTAGGGGGTTAAATAAAGTGATTTTAATAGATACTTTTCAATATGTAGTCCGTTATCACAAGATCTGACGCTAATAGGTTGCTGATCAAGTAGACTCTGAGTAACTTTTTCAAACCAATCTTTTGGTTGAGGCTTAGCCTCCTCAACCTAAGAGGGCTCTCTCAATAGGTTTAAGATTTTTGATTAATGATTAGATGGCTAACTTTAGGAACAAAAATGGACAAATGTACAACTAGTTGACTGGTTGAATCAAATATTAGCAAACATCTATTGGGCTATGGAATCAAAATAGTCTTCAACAAAACAACATGATCAACAAAACATGTAAGTCAAGGCACTTAGAGTTTAGGTTTATAAGTGAAACAGTAACTGAGTGAATCAACACAGTTTACAAGCATGTGAAGGAAGTTAGAGCATTTTCCAATGGATTCTAAGTATCACAAGCTCATACTGCAAATAAATAATTGAAAAAGGCCATAAGAACATCAAACACATAAACCCCTTGTGAATATTGAATGGTCAAATTAATCTTTGTATTAAGTTTGAAAAACCACAGTTTCTTACAATAACACAACTTTTCTTTGCTAATGAAATTACCAACCTTGAGGAATTCGATTCTCATGCTTTAATAGAGTTTTTACAACCTTGGATACTATGATCCATCTTTAGGGGAATTCGAATTCCTAACATTGACACCTATCTGTTCATAAAACAAACTACTTAATTACAACTTGATAGCTAGCTGTCTTTAAGAGTCCTAATACGAGTAGGAGTGAAACTCCAAAAACATGCTTACAGTAACCTTATCTATAACTTAAATACATTCTTTAATCAACTGCTAATCCATGTCTTCGAGCTTTATGATGTCTCCAATATTGTTGCAAACCCTACTGAGTCATGACCTAACTATCCTGAAAACAAGGAGATAAAGTTTCCCCCTTTAAAACCCTAAATCCTTTATGCTTATCTTCGAGCAGTTTCATATAAGTGGCATGTGTTAGTAATCCATTTAAACTTCATTTGTCCACCTGTGTAAGAAAGGGAATCTCGAATAGATGAAAAAGAGAATGAAATATGACTGTGCTATGAAAATAGCCTGTTTTCGTAGCACAACTTTTATATCACTTATGGAATACTTCTTTGAACCATTCTACATCACTGCCATCTACAACTTCATCAATCATCCTCATATGTCTACCAGAAATCATAAAACTTGGAATTTATCAGACCTTACCTTCGAAATACATCTATAAGGTGCTAAATGGTCACCTTCAGCAGTGTCGTAGCGCACTACGAAATTGCTGTGTATGCTCTTTTTTCAACACAGCCTTCAAAAATATGCAGTTTGGGAATTTTCAAAATTTCATAAAGACTGATATGATCACCAAAAATCAAAACAATTTACCCTTATAAGATGTTCTTCTTTTTTATGCTAAAATTGTTTTAAGATATATCCTTCACTACCCCTTTTCATCACCCTGTTTCATTACTATTGTAGCCCCTTTTCCAGATTTTGTTAACTGTATTTCTAGGTCTTCAATCCGTCTCTTCAATCTCCTATTAGTAGCTCTCAGTTGAGCATTAATCCTCCTTACAAATCTGGCTTCTTTGATTGCCAGAACAGTCCAGGTAAAGTACTGAGTTTCACTGTTGACTACTTCTGGTTTAGAAAATTTTTCAACTTCTCAGAAAGCCTTTATGCTTTTGAAATTAGTCTTCTCAGTAGCATGCCTTCTTGCTCTCACCCTTAGTCTAGCAATTTCATTATTAGATGCTCTTAACCTTTCTTCCATTTCTTTGTAACTAGCTTTTTTTGTTTGAGTGGAAAAAACTCTGTTTTTGTCACTTTCAGGTCTTGGTGATGAATAGTCTATCAACTCTTCCTGAATAGTGGAGGCTTCTTCTATTTTCCCTAACTCAATATTGGACTCTTGCATATTTTTGAATTGCCTGGTTAAGGGTTTTATGGGCTTGACCACAAATGCTGTAACATCATCCTCAAATTCTAGTTTCTTAAAGGATTTCATCTTCTTCGGCTTTCCTTTATCAAACTCTATCACATCTTCCTGCACCAGAGGGGATTCTGCAATATCAAAGGCTTTTAAAATATCATTTAAATTACCCTTCAAGCTTAGATTTTCTCTCAAGATCATTGATTTACCCTTCTTGTTAGCAATTTGACTTCTAGTCAATCTACTTTGAACTGGTTTGGTAGCTGACTATTCTTGTGTTATTCCTTTAACCTCAACTATCTTTTCCTTTGTAGATTTAGGAGTTTCAAGAATAACTACTTATGTTTTGCTTACTTTCTCTTTCACCTACTTCCTTGGCTTCAACTTAACAAATATTTTGCCCTGGACATTACAGACCTGCTGGTTTCTGCTGATGGAGTTTCTTTAACCTTAGGGCTAATTCCTGAATCTTGATTTTCCACTCCAAAATCACATAAAAATAGAAATGAGGACCATTCTTTCTTGATCCTTTTCAGTTCATGTAAAATTATCAGTTTAATTAGCCCATGATGAAAAAGGGAAGTTTCACATCCTTGAGATTTCAACTGCACTTTATCTGCCATCTTAGCTACACTTCGATACAAGAATTAAGGCAAATCTAAAGAAATCATACCAGTAAAATGCAACAAGATTTTAAAATGATATGAATAAACCTTTTGATATCTGCCTTCACAGGTAAAATAACGTTGAATGTTGAAGAGAAAGTTGGCATAGCTGTCTTGATGTAATTCTTTGGAACTGCCTTAGTTAAGTCTGTTTATGCAAACTCTGGCTTTAGAAACACTTTACATGGTTCCATGTCGAATCTGAACTTTTTGAACCATATATCTTGCCCCCTAGGAATCTATGTCACCAAAGCTATGATCTCTGGAGAAATTTGCAAGTTTAGGATTTCAACCTTTGTGCTTGAGCGAGTGAAATGTAGTGCAAACTCCTTTGTCACCTGAGTATGTCCTTCCTACGATTTTTTACAAAACTTCCAACATCCTTCTTTCTTGGAGGCTTCCACAATTGATTTATCTCTAACTAAGACCTTGGTGTTCTCAGGCTCGATTCTTAAACAATGGCCAGACTTGTGACTTTTCCTTTCTTCTGTCATCTTTGCCTCTAAATTCTTGTAGCAAAACAACCTCGCTTGAAAATTTTGTTTATCAACCTCGCTTGCCTATGGTGGTCAACTTTGCTTGAATTATGGATGAAAGAAACCCTAGTAAGAAATTACCAAAGGCTTACCGTTCGAAAACCAATTTTGTTTGAGGGTTTGCATGTAAACTACAATGAGAGACTAGCCAACCCTTTTGGAATATGAAATTACCTATCATGATGAGCCCTAAATTCGAAATGATGAGTTTTGGATGGCGGCATGCTTAAGAATTGACTCCTAGCTGACACCTAATAATGAAAACTTAATGGAATTTTAATAGATTGATGTGTTGACAACACTGTTCTATGAATCTGCACTTTCGTAGAGTGCAGGGAAAAGTGCTATGAAAAGAGCAATGTTTTTGTAGCACAAAACAGACATTTTACATTGTCTGCACTACGAAAACGTGGTTTCGGGGCTAATTCCAAAAATTTTCATAATGGTTTAAGATATGAGTTTCTAAAAAGAATGTAAGACTCATGAAACATGGAATAAGGTTGTTAGACTTTATTTGGAAATGAAAAATGAGACCTTTGAGACTCCTAACCTATCACATACCCATTAAAACATAGGGTGACTTGACACTTATCTAAGACCATGACTAGGAACAATGTAATCTCTTATTTTGGTGATAACATAGTCAAATTAAGGGCATTGTTTAATATTCCATGAACACATGTGATATGTCATATGTTCATTGAGTGAAGCCCCCGTGGAGCACCATTGCACAAAGAATTCTCTCCAAGTGTTTAGCATTCATCTATTGTATTCATCTTCTAATTTCAACAGTCAATAAAGGGAGCCCTTTTCCATTACTTTGTTGACTTGTTTGCTTCATCAAGCATTATTTATGTGTTTCTTTATTAGTTTTTAGTTTATGTTGTGTATGCATTGTATTAACCATTTACAATGATTTGTTTACTCATGTTTTTCCACTAACAAAAATCAATTCTATCTATGATTTCTTTGCAGGGAACAACCAACTGCTAAGAAGGTGCATTTTGGTACCACATAGCAACAAATATACTACCACAAAGTGTACTAAGTAGTTGGTCTAGCATGAGAGAGTTTAGATTTGTCATCTCTTTGATATTTAACACTTTTATATTAAATCTCTTAGGGAGAGATCTCAACACCTTTTGAACTACTACAGGCTCTTCTAATTTCCCATCAAGGCATATTATAGTGTTCAAAAACTCATCAACTCTTAGGAAGTACTTTGCAATATATTCATCATCATGTATTCTTAAAGACTCAATTTACATTCTAAAACCTTAAATTTTAGTTTTCTTTACCTTGCTATCACCTTCATAGCAGTTGCTCATCTTGTCCCAAATAGCTTTTTTAGCTATGTAATCCATAGCTTTGACTAGTTCCGATTCTGATAAGCCAACAAGCAAGGAATTCATATCTTTTTCATTACATGTGAATTCCATCTTCTGACCTTTAATAATCATTGTTGGTGGCTTTTGATACTTTTCTTCTACAACATCCCATACATCATCTCCAAGTGATTGAATGGGGGTCTTCGTCCTTACTTTCCAAAACACATAGTTTGTTCCATTGAAAATTTCTGCGCTAATGGTAAATACTCCTTTGTGGTTTTTCACGGTCCTTGATGTTCCTTTGAGATGTTAAATTGATATAGAATGAACTTGGTTGCTCTGATACCAATTGTTAGAAACCAGGAAAATACTAAGGAGGGGGTGAATCATCATTGTAATAATTTTACAATTTTCTTTTACCTGCACAAGATATTGGAGACCAATGAATAATTCAACACTTAATTTATATGAGCATGGTTAGAATAAATATAAGACACACAATATATCACATAGATTCTTTAAAACTTTCTTCAATATCTTCACAAAGTAAGCTACTACTTGTTGTTACAAATTTCTCTGACTACAATCAAAAGGAAGCAACTACACCCTAACTAATTAGCTACAACTGAAAGGAGTTACAACCCCTAAGTTTATCAGCTACAATTGAAAGGAGATTCAATCCCTAAGTATTTACTAATAACTACTGGAAGGAGCTACAAACCCTAATATTCAAGCTACTACTTGCATGACCTCAATGATTCATTTTAGGTCCCTATACTACTAGTGTAGCCCCTTATTGTTATTAGTGCAATCCCCTTATTGTAATGTTGTGCCCATGTAGTCCCCATATTGTTATTATTGTTCCCCTTATAAGCCCGCTATTTTTATTGTTGTGCCCTTAGAATATTATTGTTATGCTGACTCTAATTATATTGTGACCCCTTAGATTCCTATATATAGAAAGGAGGCCTTGTCATTTGTATCATCCAAGAATTATTCATTTGTGTAATGTAAAGGAGGTTTCCCCCTAAAAGAGGCTAATTTTAAAGTCATTGATCTATCTTTTCTTCTATTCTGTGAGATGGTTGCATAACATTTGGTATCAGAGCTTTGGATTCTAGGGTTTCACTACTCAAAACAGGTCATCGTGAAATATTCAGTATAATTTTTTTTACAAAGTTTTTGATCCAGGTGGATGTTTGTGGCCACCCACCTATTCCATTTGGACCCCCGCAACTGTCTCTTTCAGTTTTTCAGTTTCCGTAATTGTAGCACAGTTTACTATTTTTAGCAGTTTTTTTTCGGGTCCTGAACTTCCGGAGCCGTTTTGAGGCCCTAAACGACGTTTTTTGGGAAATCTAGGGGCAACATGGGTTCCATGGACCTAATGTTCCCTTCCAAAAGCGGTAGTTCTCGGATAGATCTTTCTAACGAGCTATCATATACGCGTCAAAACGCGAGATCGTATGCCAAAGTTTACGAACCCCAGGAAATTGATGTCAATTTTACCCAAACGGGGCCCAAATTTGCGTTTCAATCTTTAAAGGTTAGCTTTGGGAAATGTGGAAGGGCTTTCCATTGTTTTTCAACAATAAATAGCCCTTTGGGAGCCTCATTGTAAATCAGTTCCGGAACAGTTCAGAGGCATGTAACCCGCCACATCTCTTCTCAGAGATAAGCTACCATCCCGCCCCTAGCTGGTTTAATTCCATTTCTAGTTGGTAAAGCATATTTCACGTATTTTCCATTAATGAAATGAAGTATTATTCCCGCTGCATCCTTTGTGTTATTGGTTATCTCTATATTTAATTCGTTACTGTTTAATCCGGACAGTGGGTATCAGAGCGGTCTGCTTTTTCTTTGTTTTTCTTTGCATGTCCCCAATGAGGTCAGGATATAAGGAGTTAGGGCTTGAACTGGTCGAACCTTTGCAAGACCAACCTCGAAAATCTCGACGGCCTCCCATGGCGGATGAGAAGAAAGACGAGGGAGCAGGAGATCCTATCAAAATCTTGCTCGAAGAAGCGCTCGAGCGGCAACGGAACGTGATGATGGACAACTTTGTGCAAATTCTTCAACGGCTACCTAGAGGTGATGCATTGGCTTCCAGCAGCTACTCTGGAAACGCCACGCCATTTAAGGTACAAGTTAATTTCGAAATCCCCATATTCGAGGGTCAGATAGACGCAGATGCCGTAGATAAATGGTTAAATCTGTTAGAGGGTTATTTTTCTGTTCATGAATTTTCAAGTCAAGAAAAGATTGTTTTTGCTCTTCTCAATGCAGCCCCCCATGTCAAGGACTGGTGGGAAACCTACTGCGAGCAGAAGGATGAAAGCACAGGCTCACTATTTTCAGCCGCACCCACTTGGGATTCATTTTGAGATGCCATCAAGGAGCAGTACTACCCTGTCAAAAGCTATGAAGACAAATACATCAAATGGACCACGTTGCGGCAGGGACGAGACCAAGATGTGCCAAAGTTCACAAACATTTTTCATACCCTTCGCACTCAGTTGGGTATCAAAGATTCTGAGCTGCATCTGGTACTCAAATACCGCGGCTGTCTGCACAAATACATCCAAGAAGAGATGGAGTTCTTGAACATCTCCTCACTCGGCACAGCATACCGATACGCTGTCAAAATTGAGCAAAAGTTCAAACAGAAGAAGCGAGACTTTAGATCTGCAAATCCGAAGCCCAAAGGACAAAGCCAAGGTGGGGTGACCCAAGACAACCTGTCGAAGCCGCAAGAAAAGAACAACACCACGAAGCCAAAGAAGGACACAGGAAAGTGGTGTGAGTTCCATAAGAGTCCCACTCATAACACAAGTGAGTGTTGAACCAAGTAGTCGCTGGTGGCTGAGTTGAAGGCTTCCGAATCAGATGCATGTTCTGACCCTGAGCTAGAACCTGACAAGGGGAATGGTAAAGGGAAACAGATCATTGATGCGGATCCCAGTGCCATTGTTGCCATTGCCAAAATCCAGAAAAACGAGCCCGAAGATCCAGAGGAGGGGGAACGTCTTTTCCACTCACAGATGTGGGTGAAGGGTTCGCCGCTGCAATTTATTGTCGACAGTGGTAGCCAAAAGAACCTCATTTCAGCAGAGGTCGTGAAGCGGTTGGGCCTACCAACTACACCACACCCGCAACCATACAGTATTGGGTGGCTTCATGAAGGACAAGATCTTAAAGTTTGCCAACAGTGCCGCCTTCCCTACAGCATCAAACCATTCACAGACGAGGTATTGTGTGATGTTACACCTCTGGATATTTGTGATGTGTTATTAGGCCAACCATACTTGTGGAGGCGACATGCTATGTATGAGTCAAGGCCTCGTGCTGTCATTATTTCTTTGAGTAATTCATTATACAGGATACCAGAGATAGCCCCACCTACTGCCACCTCTTTGATCACTGCTAAGAAAGGCAACAAGCTCATCTCCTAGACCAGGAAATTCATTTGTATGGTTCACTCCCAAAGTAAGGGGAAGATCGTTGCTACATCCATGACCCCCACAGAGGGTTCCTCCATGCAGCAGCAGCAGTAGAGGGATACAGTCATGACAGAACAAAGGAACAACTTCTCCTCACCCACAGGGGTACCACATAAGTTTCAGGTGGGTGACAAAGTTTGGTTACATCTGCAGAAAGAACGCCTTACAAGGGCCCATCAGAAGCTCAGACCACTCCAACGTGGTCCTTACAACAGTACCAAGACTGTGGGGAACAATGCTTTGGAGCACAACATTCCTCCATTCCTTCACCTGCACCAAGTGTTCAATGTGGATCATCGTCGACCATGCTTCCCACCATTACTGGACACATCAGACAGTGCAGAACAAGTTCAGCAAATGGAGGAACTCAACGCAATGGGGACCATTGCTTCCTAGGGGGAGGAATGATCCAGGTGGATGTTGGTGGCCACCCACCTATTCCATTTGGACCCCCGCAACTGTCTCTTTCAGTTTTTCAGTTTCCGTAATTGTAGCACAGTTTACTATTTTTAGCAGTTTTTTTCGGATCCTGAACTTCCGGAGCCGTTTTGAGGCCCTAAACGACGTTTTTTGGGAAATCTGGGGGCAGCATGAGTCCATGGACCTATGTTGCCCTTTCCAAAGTGGTATTTCTCAGATAGATCTTTCTAACGAGCTATCATACGCGTCAAACGGAGATTGTATGCCAAAGTTATGACCCCAGGAAATTGATGTACCAATTTACCCAAAACGAGGCCCACAATTTGGAGTTTCATCTTCTAGGGTTAGCTTTTGGAATGTGAAGGGTTTTCCATTGTTTCTCAACAATAAATAGGCCTTTGAGCCTCATTGTAATACAGTTCGGAATAGTTCAGAGGCATGTAGCCGCCACCTCTCTTCTCAGAGATAAGCTACCATCGCCCTAGCTGGTTTAATTCCATTTCTGGCTGTAAGCATATTTCAGTATTTTCCATTAATGAAATGAAGTATTATTTCCACTGCATCTTTGTGTATATGGTTATCTTTGTATTTTATCGCGTTCCTGTTTAAATCCGGATCAGTTTCATAAGCTAAAATTAAAACCCATTTGAGATGAAATATTAATGAACCGTGGATCTAAATTCCAGATACTGTCTCACCATATGTGTGGAGATATGATCCAAGGAAGTCAAGGTTTTTTTAGGCTCTAGAATTACATCCCAAACTGGTGACCTTGGGAAAATTTTCATAAATTTCTCTCTAAGGATCAGATTGAAATTTCGTAAGAAGTTGCAAAAAGATGACAAACTATAATTTTTTGTATATCATTTTCAGGTCCGAAGGTTGAAATAGTTACACGTGGAAGGTCATACAAGTTCGATTTACTAAACTAGTCTATAAGAAGGACATCGTGGGCGATTTGGCATAAATCTTTCTTGAAGAATCCAATATTGATCAGACTGGTGGGGTTATAAAGAGAACCTAGAGGGATACTACAGGATGAAATTTCAAGCCTTGGAGATCCTAATTTACAGAGATACAACAGCTTCAATATCAAGCTCCTACAAAGAGAGAAAACATGTGTAGTTTTTTTTTAAATTTGCATATGTTTGGTTTGAAAAAATAGTCTGAAGTGATTCAAAGGGAATAGTGAAGAATAATTATCATTAATTGATACCTCGAAGAAAGAAAATAGAAACACCTAGTAAGCAACCTGAAAGCTCTACCATGACTCATGAAGAAGAGGAAGAAATGCAACATGATATATCAAAATTACGAAACCAAGTGCAACAAATTTCACTCTCACAAAGAGCAACAAAAGCTAAGATGGATGGTTTAAAGAAAGACATGGAAGCTAAGATGGATGGCGTGGAAGCTAATATGGAAGCTAAGATTAATGGTTTAGAAGCAAAACTGAAATAAAACATTGAAGATTTGAAGAAAAACATTGAAGGTTTCAAAGGAGGTTTGGCAAAGTTGCTACACGAAATGATTCCTAATGGTGAAAAGGTAGTAGAGGAAACTCATGATGAGAACAAAAGTAATTTTAATCATGATTTCATAGAATCTAACATTCAATTGAAGACTCACCATGTTCCAAATATCGATACAAGGAAGTTTGATGACAAGGATCCATAACATGGATACTATAGATGGAGCAATATTTCAATCTCCATAATGTGCAAAATACACAAAAGGTACACATTGCAACTTTATATTTGGAACCCAATCGGTTTGTAGGCATTGATGGCTTTGCTCTCGTAAACAAATTGTCACTTGGTCAATTTTTATGGATGAAATGATAGCACATTATGAGGATACAAAAAGCAACACTTTCTTTATCCAATTGATAAATCTCAAACAAAAGGTTTCAATGGTGGAGCACATTGAGGAATTCCAAAAATTGAATATAAGGGTAAAAGATATTCCAGAGGAGCATAATATTGATGTGATCATAGGGAATTTAAAGGATACCATCCAACATGAGGTTCACCTTTGGGAACCTAATTCATTGGAGAAGGCATTTAGGTTGGCAAGAAAAATCGAAAGAAAAATTATGGCAACAAGGAATCCTACCACTCACAACTATAAAGATGTGAGTGTTGCTGCCCCTAGCCTTCCACAACCTACAAGGTTGACACCACAACAATTGGAAGAAAAAAAAGCAAAATGGCTTTGTTACAACTGTGATAGAAAATACACTAAAGGTCATAAGTGTGTTGAGAAGAAACTATTTTACATAGATTGTGAAGAGGAGGAAGAGAAGGAACAATAAACGTCAAAAGAAGAGGGCATACACTAGAAACCAAACCTAGAGAAAGAAGAAATGAATCCAAAAATATCTTGTAATGCATTGGTAGGAATTACTGCTCCTCAAACCCTCCAGATAGAAGGATACATCAAGAAGAAAAAGGTAATAGTACCCATAATTTTATTCATTGTAAGATAACCAAGGGATTGAATTGCTTCCTATATCCAACACCAACGTGTCAAGTGATGGTTGCAAATGGAGGAACCATAAATTGCTCTAGAAAGTGCCATAATATAAATCTATCCATGGGAGAATATGTATTGAATAGTTCAATTCTTTCCATTCCAATGGGTGGTGCTGATGTTGTAATAGGAGTCCAGTGGCTACAATCTTTGGGTATGATAGCTTTAATTTTCAAGAACTTTTCTTGATTTTTTTTTTTGGGAAGCTAAGGAAGTTGAATTAAGGGGTATAACAGGGAAATCAGGAAAGATAATAAGCTCTAACAACATGACAAAGCTTCTAAAGAAAGAACAATGGGGCGTAATTGCACAATTATGTTCACTAGAGGTTCCCACATCGAAATCATCTATTTCTCCAAATCTCCAATTTTTTTTGGATAATCATTCCAAGATATTTGACATTCCCAAAGGCCTCCCACCTATTTGTGATCATGATCATGTTTTTCATTTGATTCTAGGAGTGTTCCTCCAAACATCAGGCCTTACATATACCCATATTCCAAAAAGAGTGAAATTGAACGTATGGTTGCAGAAATGCAGAGGATGGTATAATTCAATCTAGTTAAAGTTCTTTCTTTGCTCTAGTAGTATTGGTGCACAAGAAGGATGGATCATGGTGCATGTGTATGGATTATGGGGAGCTCAACAAGATCACTATTAAAGATAAATTTCCTATTCCTGTTATTGATGAATTACATGGAGCAATTTACTTCACCAAGTTGGATCTTCATTCAGGATATCATCAAATTAGAATGAAGACTAGAGACATTCTGAAAACAAAATTTAGAACTCATGAGGGTCATTATGAATTTTTGGTGATGCCTTTGGCCTTACCAATGCACCTTCTACATTTTAAGGTTTGATGAATCCCATTTTCAAACCCTTCCTTAGAAATTTTGTGTTAGTATTTTTTGATGATATATTAATCTACAACGAGTCTTGGAAGGATCATGTTCAACATGTTGACAGGGTGCTCAAACTATTGGAGGAGAAATAATTATATGCAAAAGCCTCCAAATGTTTCTTTGGAGTACAAGAAGTGGAATACATGGGTAATATTGTATCTCATGAAGGATTTAAGGTAGACCCTAGTAAAATTAAAGCCATTAAGGAATGGAAAATCCCCACATCCATAAAGCATCTGCGAGGATTTCTTGGGTTGACATGGTATTATCGCAAGTTTGTTAAGAATTATGGGAGAATAGCAACACCTCTAACAACATTACTGAAGAAAGATGATTTTTCTTGGACTCCAGAAGCAACGAAGGCCTTTAAACATCTGAAAAAGGCAATGTGCTAAGCACCGGTCTTAACTACGCCAGATTTCACAAAAACCTTTATTGTGGAATGTGATGCCTCAGGAAATGGAATTGGTATTGTTTTAATGCAAGATGGAAGACCCATTGATTTTGAAAGTCCTCCAGTCAAAGGAAAATATTTACAGAAATCTATTTATGAGAAGGAAATGTTGGAAATACTACATGCACTTAAGAAATGGTGACCTTACCTAATGGGAGGAAATTTGAAGGTGAAAACAGATCATGATAGTCTTAAATACTTTTTAGAACAAAGATTATCTTCAGAAGAGAAACAAAAATGGGTCACAACGATGTTGGGTTATGACTTTGAAATCATCTACAAAAAAGTGAAGCAAAATATTGTTGCAGATGCACTTTGAAGAAAGGATGAGGATGTGGAAACATTGTTTTGTGCCATTTATATTATCCAACTAGATTGGATAAATGAAGCAATGCATGAATGGAAGAATGACGAAGAAGTGTGGGAATGCATTCAAAATTTGTAGCAAGATACCAATACATCTAATACATTTAGCTAGAAAAATGATTCATTATGGTACAATGATCGCTTATACCTCTGTAAGAATTCCCAACTCAAACAAAAGATTCTTCTAGATTTGAAAATCTCTCCCTTAAGAGGGCACTTGGGATTTTTAAAAACTTACCACAGGGTTAAGAAGGATTTTTTTTGGGATGGCATTAAATATGAAATTCACAAGTTCATGGCAGAATGTTTGGTTTTCCAACAAAATAAAGTTGAGACAATTTAGACCTCGGGTCTGTTACAACGTTTATCCATTCCAAGTCAACATTGGGAGGATGTTTCAATGGATTTTATCACAGGTTTACCCAAGTCCGAAGGAAATAGTGTCATCATGGTGGTAGTTGATAGACTTATCATGTATGCACACTTTTGTGCATTATCTCATCCATTTAAAGCCAGTACAATTACTACTACATTTATGGAAACAATTCAAAAGCTACATGGAAACCCAAAGATTATTGTAAGCAACAAAGATCCCATTTTCACTGGAAATTTTTGGACATAATTATTTTCTTGTTTGGGTACTCATTTAGCTCATAGCTCATCTTATCATCCCCAATATGATGGGAAAACTTAGATAGTGAAAAAATGTTTTGAAGGATATCTTCATTTCATTGTATATGATAAACAAACACAATGGATCAAGTGGTTTCCCTTGGCTGAATGGTGGGATAACACTTCCTTCCATACTACAGCAAAAATGATCCCATTTATGGCACTTTATGGATATCATCCACCATCAGTCACATCATATTTAAGAGAAAATTCTAAGGTTCAAGCAGTGGAAGATCACTTCAAGCATCAACAACAAGTTCTCCAACTCTTAAAGGATAAACTCACATTGGCGTAGAATTGAATGAAACAAAAGGCAGATCAACATTGCAGTGAAAGAATTTTTGATGTAGGTGACTAGGTATTTCTACGAATACAACCATACAAACAAATGTCCCTCAAGCAAGCTAATAAGGATAATAAATTATCGCCAAAGTATTATGGTCCATATAAGGTGTTACAAAATATTGGTACTATAGCATACAAATTGGATCTTCCTGCACCTTAATGAGTGCACCGAATTTTCCATGTGTCATGCTTAAATAAGGTTATAGGTGACAAGCTCCCAGTTCAAACAATATTTCTAAAGCTTGGCGAGGAAGGAAAAATCATATTGGAACCTGAAGCAGTCACAGAAACAAAAAATTGACATCTGCAAAATGGATCAATTTCAGAGTATCTCATCTAGTGGAAGAACTTACCCGCTGAAGATTCCACATGGAAGGATGATACTTTTATACAAAAGCATCCAAAACTACTCAAGCGTTGAGGAAAACACTTTTTTTGAACGAGAGGGGCATGTTAGGTCCCTATATTACTAGTGTAGCCCCTTATTCTTATTTGTGCAACTCCCTTATTGTATTTTTGTACCCACGTAGCCCCCATATTGTTATTATTGTGCCCCTTAGAAGCCCACTATTTTTATTGTTGTGCCCTTAGAATACTATTGTTATGTCGACTCTGATTATATTGTGACCCCTTAGACTCCTATATATAGAAATGAGGTCTTTTCATTTGTATCATCCAAGAATGATTCATTTGTGTAATGTAAAGTAGGTTGCCCCCTCAAAGAGGCTAATTTTGGAGTCGTTGATCTATATTTTCTTCTATTTTGTGAGATGGTTGCATAACCTTTATTTTTCATACAATTTTTATACTCAAATCATGAAACTGGTGAAAATTGTGCAAAAAGAAATGTTAAATTTAGAATGTGCTAAAAATAGACCTGCTAAAAATAGCATGTCTAAAAATAGAAGTTTGGCCAGTGAGGTCATTGGCCACATTGGGTGAGAGGTGAAACTGCTAAAAATAGAAAGTTCTAAAAATAACATTTCTGGGTCTCTTCCTATTTTTAGTAGTCCCTGGTCTAACTATAGGAAGTAAAAACGAATTTAGTCTTAATAAAAGTTTAAAATATTAATTAATTAATCTCCATGAGTTAATTAATTGTGGAAAATTAAACTTGAAGTCTTTGTGAGATCATGCAATTATTTTCTTTCTTGATTTAGGAATTTATCCCTTGATTAAAGGAGATAAGGTTCAGTTCTATATTGAGAGGATCAATTGACTGAGTTTTACTTAGTCAAGTCCAGTTAGATTATTTTAACAAGTTGTTAAAATAATAAAATATAGTTTGTTAATGCTTGCATGCATGTGACAACTATTATTTTTGATAACTAAGCATTCCCTCATGGATAACTGATGCATGTCAGTTCAAATAGAGACCCAGTTGAGATCAGATGAGGGACAATGCACTATTGGATGCTTGGATATTTCTAGTAATTATTCCTTGCATGGAGAAGGAACTATTTCCAAGAGAAATACTTAATATAGGAGATTGGAGGACTTGTGGCTTATATATTGAGGCCTAGGTAGTCTATGATCTTCATCTTCTGATTACAGAGAGAGCATGCTAGCTATTGAGCTGATTCTTTTTGTATGTTGTTGAGGATCTCCACTTGATTGATAATACATGGTTGGGGTTTTATGCTGGTGCTTTCCCCTGGATATATCTTGTGTTATGTGTGATTATTTCTCTTGATCAGTTATGCATGTTTCTACTTGATGTTGCTCATGAATTTGATTATGCTTCCGCTTAATGTTTTGTAGAAGTAGAATAAGTATTATTCTTTAGGACATTGCATATATCGGTTTGTTGTACAGGTGAAATTTCTACATGGTATTGGAGCACAGATGATCAAGCAAGAATAGGATACTAGTAGGAGAAATTCAAAGTTTATTATTCGGGATATAGATCTCAAGTTCTTATCACATCTATTTCATTGATGGCGTTCTATGGTTTGAGGCTTGAGTATGCCCTTGATGGCAGCTCAAACTATATAGCTTGGAAGGATCGCATGGAGGAAGTTTTGGAAGATAATGGCCTTAAGGATTTCATTGATCAAGAAATTCCTAAGCCTACTAACAAGACTGAGCAGGTGGAATGGAAGAAGTGTGTGGCTAGAGCTAGGAGAATTCTCTTGGAGGGAGTGCGAGATCACATTGTCTCGAGCCTCCATGGGAAGGAGACTCCACATGCAATGTGGAAAACATTGAAAGATTTATATCAGAATAGTAGTGATCAGAGGAAGCTGACACTGAAGGACAAACTTCAAAAGATCAAGTGTGAAAGGGATGAGACGATCTTTATGTGTCTGACCAAGCTCATCACATGTAAGGATGAGCTTGCAAGTGTAGGGGTCGTGACATCGGATGAGGATATGGTGAGTCTAGCACTCCTTGGCCTTCCTAAGAGCTCGCATAACTACCAAGACTCGGTGAATGGAAGGGAGAAATTGCTAGATTGGGAACGACTATGGTCGGATTTGATGCAGGAGGAGATCAGACGGAGCACTAGAGTCAGTTCTTCATCCATGCATGATGAGGAGAACTGTGCCTTAGCGAGTAAGGCGAAGAAGGGGAAGGAGAAGGTTTCTCTTTCCAAATCCAGTTCTTCCAATGATAAGAAGAAGGTTGACAAATCGAAAGTGTGATGCTTTCATTGTCATGAGGTGGGCCATTATGCTACAAATTGTCCACGGAGGAAATCCAAGAAGGGATCCAGGGAAGGATCTAAAGGTGAGGCACTTGCTTCACAGTTTGAGTTGGATTTCACACTCTTTGCATGCATGGTTTCATCCATGGTGGGAAGTGGTTGGCTTCTTGACAGTGGAGCTTCTTTCCACATGATCAGCGATAAGAGTTTGTTCAGTACTTTGGAGGAGAAAGATCTCTAGATACTCATAGCGATGGGTAACGATGAGAAGTATATGTCTCAGGTGTAGGCACAATTATTTTTTAGAGGGAGCATGGATCTTGCCTACCTTGACTGATGTTAAGTATGTACCAGGACTGAAGAGAAAATTGTTGTCGATCGCGATACTGGAAGACATAGGCTATGATGTAGTCTTCAGTAAGGGAAAGGTTTTCCTTAGACACATCATCACTAGACAGGTGAAGCTGATTTATTCATGGGTCAAGAACCTGTATGCTCTTGAGGTTCAAGATGCATGCAAAGCCTTGAGCAGCAAGGCAACTGATGGAGACTTGGTGGTTGAGAGGGAGGGTATATTAGCTCTCAACATGTAGCGCCAGAAGAAGTCTCAAATGATTGTGGAGGAGCCATGATTGGTGCAGCAACTTCAAGAGGTTGTGGAGCAGCCACAACAAGGGAAGCTGAGAGGAGATCGAGTAGATACATCTACTCATGCAGAGACCTCCAGTAGGGGGAAGCTTTGAGCTAGGTGGGCTAAGGGATCACATGTAGCCATACCTCCAGGTAGGAGGTGGGGTGATATAGAGTGATTGTCCCAAGGAGGAGGGGCAAGATCCTTGAGGTACCCAACCTATTGGATGAGACCTTGCTACAGGAACCCCGATGTGGAGTAGCAGGAACTGACTAATTGGGTAGAGACAGATGCAGATGGAGCAGTAGAGAGAGTGACAGTACAGGCAATCCCAGGACAGTGCATAGCTAGCAGACTGCAACAATGTGAGAGGCACAAGTGTTTTGCACAGTGCTAGGTGGCACAAAGAGGTGTGCAATGGTGCAAGATGCATGGAGATGTTGCAGTAGCGCAGGTGTCAGAGAGAGAGCACTTATCAGTAGCAGGTATAGCTTCAACATCAGAGTATGTTCCTAGCCCAACAGAGTGGTCATTTGGGAGTGTTTTTGTTCTAAGTGTTGTTGGAACAAGTGGACCAGGTAGATGTGTTGCATGTAGAACATTCTAGAGTTACAGGATCGGGTTCGAGAGAAAGCCTTTCTTGTTGAGAGGGATTGTTGAAAAACGTGCAAAAATAAATGTTAAATTTAGAATGTGCTAAAAATAGACCTGCTAAAGATAGCATGTCTAAAAATAACACTTTGACCAGTGAGGTCAATGGCCACATTAGGTGAGAGGTGAAACTGCTAAAAATATAAAGTTCTAAAAATAGCATTTCTGGGTCTCTTCCTATTTTTAGCAGTCCCTGGTCTAAATATAGGAAGTAAAAACGAATTTGGTCTTAACAGCAGTTTAAAATATTAATTAATTAATCTCCATGAGTTAATTAATTATGGAAAATTAATCTTGAAGTCTTTGTGAGATCATGCAATTATTTTCTCTCTTGATTTAGGAATTTATCCCTTAATTAAAGGAGATAAGGTTCAATCCTATATTGAGAGGATTAGTTGACTTATTTTACTTAGTCAAGTCCAGTTAGATTATTTTAACAAGTTGTTAAAATAATAAAATATAGTTTGTTAATGCTTGCATGCATGTGACAACTATTATTTTAGATAACTGAGCATTCCCTCATGGATAACTGAAGCATGTCAGTTCAGACAGAGACCCAGTTGAGATCAGATGAGGGACAATGTACTATCATATGCATGGATATTTATAGTAAGTATTCCTTGCATGGAAAAGCATTTATTTCCAAGAGAAATACTTAATATAGGAGATTGGAGGACTTGTGGCCTATATATTGAGGCCTAGGTAGTCTATGTTCTTCATCTTCTGATTACAGAGAGAGCAAGATAGCTATTGAGCTGATTCTTTTTGTATGTTGTTGAAGATCTCCATTTGATTTATAATACACGGTTGGGGTTTTATGTTGGTGCTTTCCCCTGGATATATCTTGTGTTATGTGTGATTATTTCTCTTGATCAATTATGCATGTTTCTACTTGATGTTTCTTATGAATTCGATTATGCTTCCCTTAATGTTTTGTAGAAGCAGAACAAGTATTATGCTTTAGGACATTGCATATATCAGTTTGTTCTACAGGTGAAATTTCTACAGAAACCATTCCCTTTTACAAAACAAATCATTTTTTCACTTCAAACACTCACCAAAACCACCATTACAAACACCTTTAACAATCTCTTATCACTGAAAAGTTCACCACACAGACCAGCAGAAATCCATCACACACTAACAAACAACAAAATTGCATCGATGCACTCACTTGCAATTTTGATTATGCTTATAAAGGAATTTGGACTGACATTTTTGGAATTAAAGTTTTAATTATTTTCAAATTTAATATTTTTATGAATCTCTTATTTTTTGTTGTTTAGTCTTTCTTCTATGAATTCATTTGTACTCGCCCTCCAATTCTTCAAAGTCTCCTTACTTGTTTCTACAAGAAAAACTGAGCTTAACGGCTTAATTTTTCTATTCTAGATTTTTTTACACGATTTAGCAGTGCTTCTTCTAATTTTGGCACTTCTCCAAACTAACAAAATTGTTGGACACTGGAAAAACCAATGCTCCCTGTGTGTTTCGTGACATGGACTAACTGCCTCTTGTGGATCCTTATCTTTGGTGATGCGATTGTTGACTAACACCTGTGGGTTTTGGTCTAATGACAATCACGATTCCCAACGAGTGGTATTAGAGCGTAGGTCACGAGTTCGATACACACTCGAATCATGTTGGGGGGGAGATTGTTGGAAATTGGATAAACCAATGCTCCCGTGTATTTTGTGACTTGGACTGACCACCTCTTGTGGATCCTTATCTCTGGCGATGTGATTGTTGACTAACTCCTGCAGGTTTTGGTCTAATGACAATCATGATTCCCCACACAAACTACCACATAACTGCCAAATATGTCCACTGCCACCATTTGAACTACCAATTTTTTCATGCCTTTTTAAATTTCTAGCATTGCACTGTTTATATGGAATAAATACCAAATTCTAAATTTGTTGACTCATCCATCCAAATATGGCATATAATGCCAAATTTCGTGTCGTAGAACCGTTCTTACTAAAAATTCAAAGATGTCAATATATATTTGCTAGGCCTAGGTACCTTATTAAAACTCGTACATATAACCTTCTACTGACCCATTTCTCTTAAAGCCCTAAGGGCTTATTTCCTTTGTAATTCTTCTACGCCCTCGGTCACAAATTTCACATACAAAACCTTGTCTTGTTGCTTTAATTTTACCTCCCTTCTAAGATTATGTGTCTAGTGGATTCAACATATGCCTTTTCCCATTGGTCTTGTGCCCTTGACTGTACTACCACAATGTCCTGAAGCTCTGTTAGGCCAGAGCCTATTTTCTTTAAGCTCGTTTAAAAACTTTCATGGTTTGGAACTAGGATGAGTTGTCTCGATGTGTACCACCACCGTGAACTGTGAGCCAATCGATGACAAGATGAGGTGATCTCTCTCTTACAGTTGCCACATATGCCTAGTTCCTACTCATTGCAAAACTTTTCCTGATCTGCTCACTTAAAAACCTTCCGGGTTCCAAGGACTAGGTGACATCATGTATGTGGCATTATCTTAGTGGTGACACATATCACTCATATTTGAACCACTAGGCCATCCAAAAACATTGAATCCACTTGCCACGTGTCCCCTATACCAATGCCATTTTGACATCATTCTAAGGCACTAAAAGGCTACCACGCGTCTCCCAGAGAGGAGAGAGGAAAGGGTCCTCGATCCTTTTTTTTTCCAACCAATTTCATCAATAAAATTTTAAATAAAAAACCAATGGATTCAATCTTTTTACATTTCTACATTCTCCACAGTTGTCAGGCTTCCTTTCTATTTGTCCTCTGTTGCTACGTTAGTAGACTCTTAGTCATCCCGAGCCATCACTTTTTTGTTTGCCTTTTTCCTTCTAGGGAATACCTTCCAAGATTATTTTTCTCATGGGGACCTCCACTTTTACAAAATTCATTAATCAAATGTTGTTTCCACCTTCTCTTCTATTCCTTTCCACTCGGACACTTCATCCTAGGCTTTCGACATCCCAGGCACTCCCTATTTGCACACTTTGAATCTATTTGGGGAATCCCCATTAGGATGATGTGTTATGGGGTATCCACTACAACTAATAAAAATACTTTCCACTACTTTTATATCTTCCATCTTATCTTGGGCTTACATCGTTTGGGTTGCTCTTCCTTTGCACATTTTATGATTGTTCCGGGGAAGCCTTCTGCTGAGACAATGTGTTATAAGGGGCTCCACCATTTGTCAATAAGAACTTCTTTTATTGCTTCTCTGTCATGCCATATTTTCCTAGCTCTCCTTTAGTGATTAAAACTCCATTGTAATGTGTTCGAAAACCTATTCTATCAACAACTATAGCCCTTGTTCAAATTTAACTCTACAAATTTGACTTTTGGGGTACTTGACTTTGGCTGGGAATAGCTAATGATCCAAGAGGGGATTTTTAGACTTCCATATACCGTTGAAAATATCTTTTAAATCTCTACGCTTCTGAGTGGTTGAAAACTGCATTTGATATTATCTGTTATCCAATAAATGGATTCAAGTCTCTACACCTTGACCATATTTGCCTTTTACACACCTTGAGTTGATATTCATACTTCTTGAAATCACTTCTTCTTTTTCCTTCATCCTCATCAAATTTATGCCAATGAAAACATGTTTCTAACATTCTCCCATAATTTTCTTTTCCTTTTTCCGTGAATGACAACATATTTCTAACATTGATTTCATACATTTTCATACTAAATCCACCTCTTCTCAATAATACATAACATCAACAAGATACAAAAACCTATCTGCTCACGAACCTTAGCTTAACAACTAGCTATGCTCAATACATTTACAACAACATACTCCATTCAGCCATACTCTCAAAACATAGAGACAATACATATTACATGGCATCTCACAAATGCAATCACTCACACTCAAACTGGAAATCTTCCTCAACCATATAAGGTAGTACCAATAACATACACTTTCTATCATCACATAGATTAACAATAGTATAGCACATTCTTAGCCATACAATATCACTTGCATACTCTAGTATCAAACAATAAACATATGAGTGGAAATAAAAATAATCTAACTAGGAATATGTTGATACTTACTTTGCTCATACAATGCTCTCACTAAGTCATACACATCAAGACTCATACATCCATACCAATGAGAAACATACATACATACATACATACATACATATATACATACATACATATATACATACATACATAAATGCTGCAACAACAACACCATACAATATCCCTACTAAAATATTGCAACCCACTCATACTAGAATTATATTACTCAAGACCTATGCAAATAATAACTATACTTAACATAAGACCTTTGACAAAGTCATATTCGCTCAACATGCTTTGATCTCCATAACACACTCTGACCCACTCAAAATATAACTAACACAAGTCTATGCACAATACAAAGCACCTACACTCACATATCTTGCACAACAATTTGATATGTAAACTAGTCTACAATTGTCACAATGGTCCATTGTAAACAAATTTCTTTGTCACTTCCAAAACACTAAATCACAATTACATATTATCTTAACCATTGTGCAAATTATCGCTCCACTTGAACATCAAATTGTATTCATAAAACCTCATAGAGATTTGTGAATTCCCACAATGCTACCAAATTATAAAGATCACTAGATCAAACACTATTTGCACCAGGTTGTTGGGCACCATGACTACAAGTGAAAAATATCCCACTTCACATGCACCCTCATTTGATCCAATCCAGAATATAGTAGTTTCAATGTGATTTCAAACTCAATCCATGCACCATTACCCCTTTAACCTTCACACTCCATACACAACTTAATTTTCATTATTTAGGAGTCACTACAGTATACACATGTGTCAAGGAATCCAATCGAACAAGACATTAACACCCATCCCTCCCTCACTTCCTCGATTTACCATATTGCACTACCTCATACACAAATAAAAAATATTGAATTACATTACATAAACAGAGCCTAGACATGCATGCTTAGATGTATAAAATTGACATACAAATCACTCTACATCCAACCCAAGGTAGATCCATGGCATAGCATTTCAAGACAAATTTTCCTGATCACTAAAATGGAACAAATAATCACATTAATTACAATATATTTCCTTAATTGTTTTGTACCAAATGGAATGATACCAAATCAAAAGCATGACCAAATCAGTTTGTTGAAGAAAGATACCATAGGAAAATATGTTGGGATAGGTCATGGGTTTCTCTTTTTAATGCTACAAGATGTGGATGTTGATTACCCATTGGTAACTTGAGCTTTAGACTCTAATTTACCACTGGAAATTTGGGCTACCAATACTAGAAATGTTCGTGCTCATCTTTAGCCGGTGCCTGTTACCTAATTTGGCGAAAGTTTAAATTTCTTCACCCTTATCTGCAACTCGTGCTTCATACCACCTGTAACCATAATACCGAACACCTTTGTAGTTGTATACCACATCAACCAATCATCAAGCCATGATGCATGCATCCTATAATTTTTGACATCAATGCCCATCACATAACTAACTCAAATTTGGCATTAATTCCAACACCATGCTACTAACATATTCATAATGGGTGCCTATTATTTTTATTGGAGTTGTAGGAGGATCATGTACATGTTAAATAAATAGGCTTGCAATGCCCCTATGGTTAATACCTCATATGAGGAAGAACCTGATAAGTCATATAGTCCCAAGTTCTATGACAGTCCATGCTTCATTGATAAATACACCACATACACATTGTTAGATATATATTAGCTAATTCAAGGAGAGAATCTTCCTACAAGTGACCCAAAGTTAGATATTTACATGGTTTCTAAAACATATTGGCTAACTAAAGTTGTTTCTCATTCGTCTATTCTTCCATGTGTAGAAGTTGTTGAATGGTTGGTGAAAAATGTTGACCCTAAATAAGTCATGACCAAGGAAATTTGTAAGAATCCCATTGCTTCATTCAATGCCTCTGATATTTAAATGTACTACAAGTGACCAAAAGAGGAAGTGTGCTTAGATGAAGAATAAATGAAAAATTTCAAGATTTTTCATAGAAACTACAATAGACGTGGTGTACTAGCAGAGGGAATTTCAAGACATATGTAATCAAAATAATAATTGGTGAATATGCTAAAAATTCTGTTCTCATTAGTAGCTATAATGTTATGTCGATTATATGGTTGGCCCAATGTTGAGACCTTCCTTGAAAGATGGAATGCTCATGTACATTATAGTATTCAAGGGAAAGATATTTAAATGTGCATACATCCCGTGCTCTCTAAGATAAAACATTGAATAGGATCAGAATCCCAAAGAAGGCTATAAACCTCAATTTTTCATGGGTTCTTGTCTCCTCAACATAGTGTGTGCTAAGATGGAATTCAATGAACTTGAGATGGAAAATTCATGGGGAACTAGTTCATATCTACTACAAAATATTTTTTGAGTACCACAACCTATATTCATATGCACATATTTTCTAAGATATTTTAGTGCCATTGTATGATATTTATTTAATGAATTTACTTTGTGTATGTCTAAAAGAACCAAGTAGGAGGTGCCCTCAGTTGGTGATTGGTTTCTTGACCAAGATGGTACTTACTTGAGAATGGGGGAAATTTTAGGGGCTAATATTTTCAGGTTGGCTAATTTTCCATGTTTTTTCCAAAAAAAGATTTGCTAATTCCATTTTTTCTAAACATGATTCACCCACATTTTATAGTATAAAATTATTTTACCTTAAAAATCGCCAAAATTTTATATAGACTAATATAAAATCATTAGAAATATAAATATGTTTACAAAAATATTGTCAAATATTTTACAACTTACATATCAGGGACTAGTAAGATTCATTAATGATTCTAAACTTTAAGATAAAATTCCATCCTTAAAATTTTCCTTGCTTAAGAATATTTGGAGCTACTAAAAATGCCCACCTATTATCCATATTTGTAATTGATCGAGTGTTGCTTCAAGAAATAGTGTATTAGATTTACACAGGGGTAAGTGGAGCACTCTTACGAACCAAGAAGCATCCTTGACCAAACATGCATTAACAACTAGTAGCATATCAGTTAAAGGACATCGAAAGAGGTATTGAAGATTCTGAGGGACTCTCTATTTTCTATTTTAGGGACTTAATGTTCCACGGGAATGATCCAAGATATGCAGTGAAATATCATTACAAGACATCCAAGTACATGTAGTATTATCACTTAGATACTTTGGAAGAGGAGGAGAAGAAAAATATTGCTTTAAATTTCTTATAAGTTATTTCAAGGATAGGTTATAATCCTGCATAAACCAAAAATGAAAAGGATGGGGAAAAAAGAGAAGCATTAGCCTGGGGATATGGATCCTAATGATAAGGATATAAAAAGTGACAAAAGTAAAAGTTGATGCAAGAACTAGAAGTAGTTGAGATAGCCTAGGAAATTGGAAGAATAGCTCAACAACTTGAGCTCAAAGAAAAAGAGGAGGAAAATATGAGGAAAGAGAGGCAACAAAGGGGGAAAATTGAGGAATAAATAAGAGCTAAGGAAGAAAGGAGAAGACAATAAGAAGAAGATAAAATACTATAGGACAAAGCAATGGTTGTTGCCAAGGAAAAGGACATCCAGTTTCATCAAGAGGAATCTAAACTAGAAGGTTAGTAGGGTTTAAATGCTATGGAGATTGACTCAATTCCATTGTAAGTTCCATAGCTATTAGGAGGCCACCTATCAATGAAATATATGGGAATTGGGACAACTAAAAGGAAGAAGGCGGTTAATTTGAACAAATTTAGGTTTGATCACATCTTGAACAATATTTTGGAGCATGCAAAGAAGACCAATGTTATGTCACATATACTACTTCTACATATTACTACTAAAAGGACCATAATGCCTAAAACTAGAAAGGACCCCATTTCCATGGCCTCAACAGGCAAGACATTTCCTCAAGCCATTGAGATAAATGTAAAAAATATTTTGGAGTGGATAAAGAAGCGAGATGCACATATAGCTAGGTTAGAGTGACATGTTGAATTGTTGAAGTCAAGGAACACGACCATGTTATATACAAGCATCAAGGTGGAAGAATACAAGACATGCACTTTAGGATTACATGAGTACTGCAAGTATATGGTATTACAAGAGGATGCATGCCTACAAATTATCTAGGAGATTTCAAGTTCGCTATTGTCACTTTGGGAGCTAGACAAGGAATGAGGCAATCAACTTCAAGGAGTATTGAATGTTATAAACTAGATGGGACAATGACTTAGATAACATCCACAGGCCCAAGCAAAATTCCCTAGAATAAACACATAGGAATTGACATATGACTATTGATGTTAGCCTAGCTCTTAAGATAAAAGGGAAACTAGAGGAAGACATAGCCTAGTTAGTGGCACAATGCCAACACCATTACTCCTTAGCTAAGAGGATCAAAAAAATGAGAAACATCCATCAATTGGAACCCAAGAAGAGGTTAGACCAAGTGAAGAAGTAAGTAGAGAGTTGGATGAGCTACTGAATGCAATGGAATTGTATTTTAGTTTCTTCATCAGGAAACTTACTAAACACAACTTGAAGCAACATCTTGTGGGTCCCACTAAGAAGAAAACACGTTGAAATTATTATTGTTCTCACTGAGGAAGGAGGTTCCAATCCTCTCTTAGAACACCTTAGAGTACCATTTTTTCATGAAGAGATTTCTACCAAGGATAGTTAGTATGATTGCATCATACTATGAAATATGGGTGGCTTATTTTCAAGACATCATGAAGCTTCCAATTGGAGATCCAATCAGATTGTAATAACTATCATTCTCATTTTTTAGAGTTTTAATTTTTATTTATTTATTATATTTGAAAATCATGAGAATTTGAAGAGTTGTAACTAACCCCAGAGAATTCCAAAATTCACAAGGTGTAGTTACTAACTAAATGTATAAATGTTGTAAAACTCTCAGTATTAAGGGATTTTGGAATTTTGTTGAAATATTTGCATACTAGAACTATGAAGCTATTGCATACGTACCCATTGCTATAATATTGAGAATCCTTGAAGGCTTCTATTGAAGCCATAATATGGCATGAATTATGTGTTTGTTTCAAACTACTCTTTAGAAAGTTCATTTATGTATGTACTTTGTGAGATGTATTAGTACCAACTCATGTATTAATATGTGGAATAGATAGTCTCATTTCACATGTTTATTGTTTTAGTCCTGTAGATTTTGTTAATGAGAAGTTGTAACACAAAAACATTGATTATTTTGCATTTTCTCTAGTAAGTTAAGCATCTATTTTTGTATTAGATATCAACTGTTTGTTTCCTTGACTTAGAATTTGTGTGTCTATTCACTCATTTTTCTAAGAAAAAAAGCAAAACTTTTTATTATGATTATAAAAAGTTTACATATGATTAGTTCATAAACCATACTGCTGGCTCATATGATCTATATCTGCTCAACACTCATGGAGCTTTTCTAGTGTTTAGAGAACCTGTAATAATCTTCCTCCCGGATGGGGGAATAGTCAAAAATCATAGCATCGCTAGGAAACCTGGGGTCTCCTTCAACGAAGGAAAAACAACCCCTTACAACAAAAATGATAAGTCTGGAACCATGTTTATAGATACAAAAAATATGTAATAAGTCTGTTTGCTAAAACTGAATACTGAAGAATAAAGACTATGTTGGAAAATATATACATAGACATAAATATATAACCGAGAAAAGTGCTGTCAAAAAAGATGAAGAAATTGTGATCAAAAAGGCTGAGCATAGGGAGGCTGATCTGATATGAAAGACGGCCCCTGTCTGATCTCTTCTACTGTCCAGCTGCCTGGATCCTGTTGTAGACCAGCCTTAGATAGCTGATCTGCTTCCTCATTCCTGTCCCTGTAGATATGGCATATCGAAAACCTGTTAAACAATGTCTTCAAAAAAGAAATTTCTTCAACAAGTGTCTTCAAAATCTGATTTTGACAAGATGCAGTTCCATTGACCCAGTTTACAACATTTAATGAATCCCCAAAAGTCTGAATAGAGGTGATGTTTCTGTGATGGAGCCAGCATAGAAGGTATCGTAAGGCCGATAATTCAGCATAGTTATTTGTGCCTATACCCAATCCAACAGAAGCTTTCAAAGAGTGATCCGGATTAATGTGAATACACATGCCTGCTCCAGCCCTATTATTTTGGGAGGCCCCATCAAAGAACCCGCTAGGAATGCCCTCCTGTATAATGAAAGTTTTTTGTTTTGATTTATGATTTATGTCCTTAGGGGGAGGCAAGGCAGTGTATATGGCTGTGATATTAGTGGCAATAACGGAAGAAGGAGTGTCCTTGTCTTGGAACAAACTCTTGTTTCTAGCAAGCCATACTCCCTAACAGAAAATAGGAGGCAGGTTCCTCAAGTTCCCCTTCGGATAGGATTGCCACCATTTCCTCCATGCAGCATCCAAGAGGTCATGCCCCCACTGAGCTTTTATCTTAAGCAATACCATGACCTCCTCCCATATCTTTCTAGAGAAAGCACAGGATGTGAAGAGATGACTGATTGTTTCCTCATCAGATTTGCACAGAGGGCATCGCCCTGGCCCAGCTAAAAACCTTGCCTGTAAAGTTTCCCATGTTGGGACCTTCCATTTTAAAATGCACCAGAAAAAGAGCCTAGCCTTGACTGGGCATTTGAGTTTCCATATATCTTTGGCCCACCATTCCAGTATTCCCCATCCTTTCTTTCCCATTAGAAAAGAGTATCCATCTTTTGGGGAATACTCCCCAGATTTGCTTTGTGCCCACATCAAGCAATCAGGTTCATCTTTTATCCTGACATTGGATCGTTGTAGTTATTTGATGAAACCCTCCCATTCGTTCTTCCATCTAACATTTAACCCTAATTCTTCATCATCCTTCCAGGCCTGACCCCATATAGTAGACTGTCCAACTCTTTCCACCTGATTTAATGTTGTAATACCTTTAGTATCAAGGTGTCTAAGAAGCCCTGGGGATAAAGCAAAAGCTTCATTACATCCAACCCATGGGTCTCTGCCAATCCTGATCTGACTTCCATCTCCCACTTTCCAAGCTAAACCTTGCTCGATCACTGAAAAGGCTTCCACCGTGGCCTTCCATATTACTGAAGAATTTTTTGCCTTCTTATTTTGACTCCAGATCCATTCTTCCAGAGGTGTTGGGTCTATGTACTTCCTTTTCACCACCCTTGTCCACAGGTTTTCCATTGATATTAGCCTCCATCCTGATTTTGCTGCTAAAGAAATGCTGAACTCAAAGGGTCTTTTAATTCCCCACCCTCCCCATTCTTTTGGTCTGGTCACTTTGTCCCAAGCCACCCAGGGTAACCCCGAGGATTCCTTTGATCCTGCCCATAGGAATCTGCGACAGATTCTTCGGATTTTGTCCATCACTCCTTTAGGAATCCAAGTCAGGGCGGCCCAGTATACTGGAATGGCTGACAAGACTGATTTAATAAGGGTCAATCTGCCAGCTCTGGATAGCCATCTAAAGCTCCAGTGTGATATTCTGGATTCTATCTTTGCAATAAGCCAGTTCCAATCCTCTTTCTTGTAAACAACAGACTTTAACCAAAATCCCATATATTTGAAGGGAGCTTCCAGAGGTTGAATAGGGAAAGGAAATAGATTAACCATTCTATTTCTTTCTCTTCTTTCAAAATCTGCAATACAAGCTTGGGATTTCCCAGAGTTTATCTGCATTCCAGTGGATTTTAGAAAAAGATCAAAAATGCATTTTAACTCCTTTAATTCACTGCAATTACCATTGGTGAAAATCAAGATATCATCAACGAAAAGAAGGTGAGTGATGTATAGATTGATTGCTACCTCGATACCTTTTACCTTCTCCTCCCTTCTGGCTTTGTGAATCAGTCTACTTAGCCCTTCTGCCACAAGGAGGAACAGAAGAGGGGATAATGGACACCCTTGCCTGAGGCCTCTCTGGCTGTTAAAGAAGGAGGAGGCTGCACCATTAACCAGTACAAAAAAGCTGACATTTGTGATGCATCCCATGATCCAACTGACAAAAGGGTAGCTGAAACCCACGTGTGTGAGCAGTATCCTTAGATAGAGCTAGCTGATCCTATCATAAGCTTTGGATAGATCGATTTTGAGAACAACTCCCTTCTTTTTCTTCATTTTGACACTATGGATAACCTCTTGGGCTACACCAATGGCTTCATGAATCTGTCTTCCATCCAGGAACCCAAATTGTTCCATTGATATATTTCTAGACAGGATTGGTGCAATTCTGAGAGCAATAACCTTTGAAACAATCTTGTAAATGCAGTTGCACAATGAAATAGGTCTAAAATCTTCAAAACTTTCTGGGTCATCCTTCTTAGGTATGAGAGCAATAAATGTTGAGTTGAAGGGTTTATAGATTACTCCTTTCAGCCTTGACTCTTCAACTACTTCTGTTATTTCAGCTCCAATTTGTTCATAAAAGTGGAGAAATAGTTCTATAGTCCAGCCATCAGGGCCTGGGCTTTTATCCTTACCCATGAGTTTCATGGCTGCTTCTATCTCCTCCTTAGTGACCGGAATTGTAAGATCTTCTGCTTCATCTTCCTCAATGAATCTAGGAAAACTTTGCACAGTGCTAAAGACTTCTGCAATAGTAGCCTCTCCCTGATCTGCGAAAATATTTTGAAAGTGTCTTTTTCCTAATCCCGAGAGCTCTGGAAAGGAGCTGACTTCTCTCCCTTCTTCATCTTTTAGGCGCCAGATAGTATTTGCAGACTTCCTACCTTTTGCAAAATTATGGAAAAACCTAGTGTTCTCATCCCCAGATTTTAGCCAAATTGCTCTACTCTTGATCCTCCATTCTTCTTCCCTTTCTAGAAGAATTTTATTTTGCTGCTTCTCCAAGTGAAGGATTTTGTCCTTAGAGACTTGAGAGGAGTATCCATCTATCTCCATACTCTCCATCTGCTTTAGCTCCTCCCTAATTCTGATCATTTCCTCATTTTGTTTCAGTTTTCTGTCCTTTGCCCAGGAGATTGTAGCTTTCTTCAATCTTTTTAAATTCTCCATGAACAAAAAACTTTTATCCTCGCCTGCATTTTGATCAGGGTGAATCCAAGTTTCTTTAAACATATTATAGAAAGAGGGATCTTGGAGCCAGGCGGGATTGAACTTAAAAGGAGAAGGAGGTTTGTGAGGAGGAATAGTCATGTCTAAGAAAATCGGGAAATGATCCGAATTCCCTATTTCCTCAACCCACTGTCTGATCATAGGAACTTTTGAAGATAAGGACTCTGCAAACAGAAATCGATCTAGTCTTTTGGCAATCTGATCTTCTCCTATCCTTCGATTCCTCCAAGTAGGCTTTAATTTGATCGGGGAGGGATCAATTAAGTTATTCTCCGTGATGAGGTTGAAGAAAAAATCCGAGAGGGGATCTTCTCTCGCAGATGGGCCCCAAGCTTCAACTCTGCCTAGAGAGAAATTTAAATCACCTCCCATAATCATCAACGGAGATTTCATCATAGTTTTTGTCATCAAATCTTCCCAGAAAGATTCCCTGCCCTGGCATGGACCGTAGATATTTGCTAAAGTGATGGGGAAGGTGAAGTCTGGAGATAATACCTCCATTCCCAAAACATTTTTCATCCCCCAGTGATTAATGATTTTAACCCGCCCTTCTTTGAAACCAATTGCAAGGCCCCCCGAATGACCAGAGGCATACATAGCAATAAAAACCCACCCAGGCAGAAGGGATTTAAGCATAGGTTCAATCTCAGAGGCCTTCCCTAGGGTTTCTTGCAAAAAAATAACATCTAATTTGGAATTAGATATCCAATCTTTCAATGCCAGTTTTTTAGGTTTACTAGCCAAACCTCTGCAATTCTAGGATGTCAGGATCATTTGATAACACCCTCATGGGGTTGTGCTACTCTAAGAACCCCCGGAATAGAATATTGTTTGCCATCTACAACATCCAATTTAGCTTTAAGTTTTTCCTTGGACATATCGGATTTCCGACCTCTTTTGTTTTTGGAATTGATCTGTGAAGGGATCAGTCCCAGACCACCTAAAGACCCTTGATCATCATGTTTCCCTCCCATAGATCTCAGGTTGTAAGGGCAAGGATGCTGTGATGCTGAGAGTGAAAGGGGAGGCCAATTGTCTTCACAGTTTATATCTAGGGACGGCAAAGCTTTCGCTATAATTTCTACATTCGGGCATGTCAATAAATGTTCCTTATTTTCAACATTATTGTTTTCTTGTTCTTCATTGGATGAGGACGAATTATTTTTTTTAAAAGAATTATGCTCAGGAGAAAAAACAGAGTTAGGAGTCCCTGAGCACATACCCTTTTCCGCTACGTCGTGAGGGGTTTGATTTGCTTTTTCTTTCTTGGCGGACGCTTCCCCAGCTTCCGCTTCTTTTGTTATTTCCTCCACAGCTACCTCCGGATGTAAGACATTCGCCACATCAGCCTCCTGAATTTGTGCATCTTCGTCCGCTGCAATCTTCACCGTCTCCTCTGTCTCCATATTCCTCGGTTCTTGCATCTCCGACATTTCATGCTCCATCGTCATCTGAACATTTGCTTGAACATTATCTCTGTAAGCTGTGATCCTTCGGAAATGTCTCCTTCTTCTCATCTGTGGGCAGTCTTTTGCCATGTGCCCATACTCATGGCACCGATGGCATCTAAAGGGCAAGTATTCATAGTCTAATATCTACTCATATACGAATTCATTGAATTGTAGGTTGATTTTTTGTGCCAAGCGTCCGCCCGGATTGAGCATGACAAGTATACACACTATTGCCCTGTTTTTCGTTACCAAGAAGGTCATATCTGCTTCCAGGAAAACCCCCAGCCTATTACCAATAGATTTGAAAACTTCCTCTGTCCAAAGGAAGGATGGTAAACCCGAGGCACGCACCCACACAGGGAATTCATCCGTTCTTTCCTTGATTGCATCAAAAAGGGGGGTCCATTTCTTAAGCAGAACAGGAATGTTCCCTATGTGCCAATTTCGATGAAGGACCCATTTTGCCGTTTCTCTGTCTACAAACCTGAGCTGAAACCATCCTTTCACTAAAACAAGTGCTTCGAACTGTAGAGGACTATCATGTGTAAAACATTTCTCACCCCAATCTTGAAGAAATTCAGAAGTGTATTTCTTACCTCTAGCTCTACCGACCAATGTACAATCTGCAACAGCTAGGGCTTCTACCATGGAAACCTCCATCCCGGGGACTAGATTGTCTGCTATCACCTCAGATCCAATGGGCCTTTGCGGTTTCCTTTTCGCTCCTTTATCTCTTAACTCTTCCACCTGCGATCTTGAACCTTTTCGGCCATCAATTCTATCAGATATTATCTGTGCTGTGCCCACCTGATATTCTATCTCCAAGAGTGACGGGAGCTGACCCAAAAGACCTGAGTCACCATTTCCAGGGGGGATGAGTTCATTCTCCAGACCATCTGTGCCTGCCTGCACCCCCACCGTAAAATCTACAGCACCGCTTGCTGAGCAATCTTTTAGGTTTGAGGATTCCCTTGGAAGGGTAACCCTTGTCTACGAGGGAGAACCTCCTGGAGCCCTAAATTGTTCAATACCCGCAGAAAACCCTAATTGGTATATATTATCAAAACCCTTAGCAGGCGAATACTGGGATATCAGGTCTTTTCCTTTTGGTTCAGTGGTTGAACCTTCCTTATTTTCTCCACTCGACACTGTTTCTCTATCTGCGTGCTTGGGGACAGCCGATGATCCGGTATTATGAACCTCTCTGCCCGAATCCTTACCATGAGATAGGAGCAATGTATTTTCCGACTGAGATACAACCTCCAGACTTGGCAGTTCGAAAGCCCCAAAATAATGTTCCACGTTCTGTGTAGTGATGTCCTTCCCCCACATAGAGAGGATGTCTTCCACATCTGGGTCCAGAGCTAACAACTCGGCGGGATTAACCATAGTTCGAACCGTTCCCAAGTAGCGCGTCAACCGATAGTCAATGGGGGTAAGTTTCACAGAAGCTTGTTGATTGAAACGGAAAAACGAGCGGATAATACTGAGAGTAAAACTTAAACATCCATTAACAAAAACCACAACAATCATTTGAAATCCACCTGCCTGTCGTCTTGCAGAAAAATGACCCCCCATGTCAGCAACTGTGCTTTGGAGTCAGAGCCTTTCTACCTACCTGAAACCTGTGTGTGGTTCCGCCCTGCGCCCTGGTTTCAAAACCCTAAACTTCGCCATGGTTTTTCGCCCTCAGAAAGGTGTATTTTTTATTATGCTTCGTCTATTCACTCATTGATTCCTTATTCTTATCTATATTTTAGCTTTTAATTAGCTTATATTACTTTCATTTTTGCATTTAAATAATTATTAGCTTATAATTTACATCCTTTTTTCGTGATGATCATTTAATATCTCTTAACATCTCAAAAACCAAGCATGTTTACTTTGTTAGATGATGTTGTCTTTGGTGTTAACCCATGGAGTTTATTGGGTTTGACTTTAACTAAAAACACAAGTCATTGATGTAAAATGGTTAATGAATGCTTCATAATAATTTTCGGATTACATCATGTTGGCAACTCCAAAGTTGGATGGTTGAAAACCCAAGTCCTATGATTTGTGTTCCATGGACTAAGGATGTACCCCAATTTTTTTGAGGGTTTTTGAAGGGTCAAAATATGAGTTTTGCTTTGAAATCCATGTCATTAGTTTCTCCTCTAAAATATGATTCCGATAGTATGTGGAACGCCATGTAGTACCTCCTAGTTTGTGAGATAATTGAGTTTGAAGTTGAAGGCACCAGTTTCTGGGCTAAAACCCCAAAGGGTTGTGACACGACACCTTATCATTAATTCACCTACGATTGTCAATATATGAAAATAATTCTTGCCGCAATATCATTTTGTATAAGTTGAATAACTTAAAGAACCAAACACCATAAACCAATCATTGACTTCACAACCTTAATACCATATACACTCATGTAAACCAAATAACATCTTAAATTAGGGTAGCATCCCCCTCCTTAGAATATGTAAGGTCCCACCTTACCAACCATCAATAGTATAGAGAAGTAAAGGTCACATTGAACATTATTACTCAATTTTTGTTTTTTTACTCATAATATGACTAACGTAGTTATCATGTGATCACGTTCCTTCATCTATTTCAATATAAGAATATAACATAAGAAGTCGGGGATAAATTTCCCTTAAAACCAATTCTAAAACACATTTCTTCACAAGTTTAAACGAAGCGTGTGCTCTTTTCATACTTATAAGTCAACTCTAAGTAAGACTGGAAATAAATGCCATCATAATACCATGTGTGAGAATTAATATTAAGCAACCTATTTGACCCCCTAGATTATGCTAAATAAGTTCCACTTATTGACCCTTGAGATCACAACCACAAAAGTATGCCACAAGAATCTGAAAGATTATGCTTTTACCACAACAATGACATATAAGGTTATGAATATTAACCTATTTGTAACAAGATAATTGAAGGAGGAATATGCCTCTCTTCATCAATAAATCTAATAAATATGACATGTTTATTGATTAATCAATAACAAATTCACAATGACATTGCTTCAACCATGAGACTCATATAATTAATTTTGTAGAAAGAGAAACCATTGTTACAAATTCAAAAGCATATTATTCTTCAAAAAGTGCCAAATAAAATAATGAACTTACCAAAATTGGGCACAATAGTTGTTTGCAACAGTGATTAAAGCAAAATAATTCACCCATGAATACTTGCATCTCAGACGAAACTTATTATTCTTATTTGCACAAAATCCTACAAAATTAGTCGCTGTAAATTTTTTCCAACAACAACCCCCCACTTTTTGTATTTATGAAAGCTTTAGATAATAAAAGTAACAATGGTTTTATTCTCTATTCACACTTAAGCAAATTATTAAATTCATTTTCACATTCAAAAGATTATAGACATAGAAAGCTACATCCATTAAATAATTTATTTATAAATTTTTAGTACATAAAAGCTATAGTAAGTAAGACATTTACTCTAACAATTTATATGCAAAAAAGCTACAACCATTGAGGCCTTTTGAAAAACATTTTGCAAGCATGCAATCTACAACCATTGAGGCCTTTTGACAAACACTTTGCAAGAATGCACTCTAAGATTCTTACTCAACCTATTTAACTCATAAAATTAATAAATAAAGGCTTCAAATGTTGGCATATTAAAATGACGACTAATTCATCTTAATCTTTCACCAAAAACTTGACAACAAGCACACATATTTGGCAACACTAATGTTATGCAACCAACTCAGAAAATATAAGAAGAGATGATCAAAGACTTCAAAATTAGCCTCTTCGAGGGGGAAACCTCCTTTACATTACACAAATGAACAATTATTTGATGATACAAATGACAAGACCTCCTTTCTATATATAGGAGTATAAGGGGTCACAATATAATCAGATCCTACATAACAATAATATTTTAAGGGAACAATAATAACAATAGTGGGCTTCTATGGGGCTCAATAATAAAAATATGGGGGCTACATGGGTACAAAAATACAATAAGGGGGTTGCAATAATAAAAATAAGGGGCTACACTAGTAGTATAGGGACCTAACATGCCCCTCTCCTTCAAGAAACGTGTTGTCCTCAATACTTGAGTAGTTCTAGATGATTCTATATAAAATTTTCATCCTCCCATGCGGAATCTTCAGCGGGTAAGTTCTTCAACTTGATGAGATACTCTGAAATTGATCGATTTCATAGTTGTCAGGTTCTTATTTCCATGATTGCTTTGAGTTCCAATATGAGTTTTCCTTCAAGTTCCAGAAATATTGTTTAAACTAGGAGCTTGTCACCTATAACCTTCTTTAAGAAAGAAACATGGAGAACTAGGTGCACTCGGGAAGATGTAAGAAGCTCCAATTTGTATGCCATAGTACCAATATTTTGCAACACCTTGTAAGGACCATAATACTTTGGTGATAATTTATGGTTGTAGCTGTAAAACTACCCAGTCGCCCACATGAAAACTTATTTTGCTGTGATTTTGCTTTGCCTGTTGTTTTCTTCGATTATGCGCCAAAGTGAGGTTATCCTTTAAGAGTTGGACAACTTGTTGTTGATGCTTGATGTGGTCTTCCACTACTTGAACCTTAGAATGATTGTCTACAACGTTTTGGAGATCTGTAGAAATAGATGATTTCGATGTTTGAACCTCTAGTGAACAAAATTGTGCAGCTATGCCCTGTTGTTCTTTCTTGAGAAGATTTGTGATGCCATTAGAGTTGATTATAGTTCCTGGTTTCCCTGCGATACCCCTTAATTCAACTTCCTTTCCTTCCCAAAAAAGTTTCAAGAAAATTTCTTGAAAATTAAAAGCTATCATACCCAAAGATTGTAATCATTGGACTCCTAGTAGAACATTAACACCACCCATTGGAATGGAAAACATTAGACTATTTAATACATATTATCCCATGAATAGTTTGATATTATGAGACTTTCCAGAGATATTTACGGTTCCTCCATTTGCAACCCTCACTTGACACTCTGGTGCTGTATATAGGAAGAAATTCCATTCCTTTGCTATCTTACAATGAATAAAATTACGAGTATTACCCAAATTAGCCAACAATATTACCTTTTTATTCTTGATATTTCCTTCTATCTTGAGAGTTTGAGGAGTGGTAATTCCTATCAATGCATTACAAGATATATTCAGATTCATTTCTTCTATCTCTCAAGTTGGTTCCTTGTGTATATCCTCTTCTTTTGATGTTTCTTATTCCTTTTCTTCCTCCTCTTCCCAATCTACGTACATTAATTTCTTCTCAGCACAGTTATGGCCTTTAGTGTATTTTCTATCACAACTGTAACAAAGACCTTTTGCTATTTTTTCTTCCAATTGTTGTGGTGTCAACCTTGTAGGTTGTGGAAGGCTAGCGGCAACAACACTTCAATATTTATAGTTGTGAGTGGTAGGATTCCTTGTTGCCATAATTTTCCTTTCAATTTTTCTTGCCAACCTGAATGCCTTCTCCAATGAATCAGGTTCCCAAAGACGAACCTCATATTGGATGTTATCCTTTAAAGTCCCTATGAAGACATCAATCCTATACTCCTCTGGAATATCATTTACCCTTAAATTCAATTTTTGGAAGTCCTCAATGTGCTCTGCCATTGAACTCTTTTGTTTGAGATTTATCAATTGGCTAAAGAAGGTGTTGCTCTTTTTATCCTCATAATGTGCTATCATTTCCTCCATGAAAATTAACCATGTGACAAGTGGTTTATGAGAACGAATCCCTCTAAACCATACAAACTGATTCGGTTCTAAATATAAATATGTAATACGTACCTTTTGTGGCAGTTGCACATCATGTAGATCCGAATATTACTCCATCTGTAGTATCCAAGTTACTAGATCCTTGCCGTCAAACTTCCTCATATCTATATTTGGAATATGGTGGGTTTTCAATCCGACGTTAGAGTTTATGAAATCATGATTAAAATTTCTTTTTCTCTCATCATGAGTTTCCTCTACTACCTTTTCACCATTAGGAAGCATTTCTTGTATCAACTTTGTGAAATCTCCCTTCAGACCTTCCATGTCTTTATTCAAATATTCAATGTTGTCTTTCAGTTTTGCTTCTATAACATTGGAGCCATGTTTCAAACCTTCCATGTCTTCTTTTAAACCATTCTTCAAACCATCCATCTTAGCTTCCATTTCATTTTTGGTTACTCTTTGGAAGAGCAAAATTTGTTGCATTTGGTCTCATAATTTTGATATATCATGTTGCATTTCTTCTTCTTCTTCTTCATGCATCATAGTAGAAATTTCAAGTTGCTTACTAGATGTTTCCATTTTATTTCTTCGGATCATAAAATAATTATATTTATGCTTCACTATTCCATTTAAATCACTTCAAACTAATTTTTCAAACAAAACTTATGCAAATTATTTAAAAAATACACACCTTTTCTCGCTTTGTCGGAGATTGATATTGAATTAGTTGTATCTCTATAATTTTGGATCCCCAAGAATTGGAATTTCATCTTATGGTATCCCTTGGAGTCCTCTGTCCAATCCCACAAGTCTGATCGATATTGGATTCTCCAAGAAAAAGTTATGCCCAATCTCCCACAATGACCCAATTATAGACTGGTTCAGTAGAGAGAAATTATACAAAGTGCCATGTGTCACTATTTCGACTTTCAGACCTAAAAACGATATCCAACAAACTACAATGCATTCTATTTCTCTTCCTTCTTCTGAAATTTTAATTTGATTCTCAGAGAAAAAATTATGACAATTTTCCCAAGGTCACCTATTTTAGATGGAATTCAGGAGTCTGAAAAAACCCTAACTTCCTTAGTTCATATATCTGAATAGTGAGACAAGATCTAAAATTTGGATGTGAGGTTCATCAAGATTTTAGAACAAATGGGTTTTAATCTTAGCTTTTGAAGCTTTGTAGAAAAACGTTATAGCAAAAATTCCATGATGACTTGTTTGAAGCAGTGAAACCCTAGAATCCAAAGCTTTGATACCAAATGTTATGAAACCAGCTCACAAAATAGAAGAAGGGATAGATCAATGACTTCAAAATTAGCCTCTTCAAGGGTGGAACATCCTATACATTACACAAACAAACAATTCTTAGATGATACAAATGACGAGGCCTCATTTCTATATATAAGAGTTTAAGGGGTCACAATATAATCAGAGCCTACATTAGAATAGTATTGTAAGGGCACAACAATAAAAATAGTGGGCTTCTATGGGGCATAATAATAAAAATATGGGGACTACATGGGCACAAAAATATAATAAGGGGGTTGCACTAATAAGAATAAGGGGCTACACTAGTAGTATAGGGACCTAAAAGCTAATCTGCAAAATCGCCCAAATTTATGATATGGGTTCTAAAAAGTGTTTTTTTGGAATAAAATGGGGGGGTTACAAGTTGATTAGACACGAATACCCCCTAATTTTGGGCTGAATGACATCCAAAAATCCAAGGGATGAAATTCTTTAAAACAACTAAAATTTGGATCCTTAATGTCTAATTCACCAATTTTTTCAAACACATGGAATGCAAACTTTCATCTACAACTTTACATGAGGAAAGACAACCCAAATTTATGCTACTAAGAGATGTTCATTGAATTTACACATTTCTAAATCCACCATATGAGTTATTGAAACATTTTACAACCTGCAAGCTACTTCCTTTGACATAATTTGACAAGATTATTGCAGCCACTACTACAATTTGACAAACACATGACAACCCTCAATGCTACAACCATTAAGAATTTCTATCAAAATTTTAATAGTACTATACCAAAAACTTGAATAAAAAAACATTGAATTATTGATAAGAATATGAAACATAAACCATAACTGAAAATTACCTCAAACGTACCTCAAGCCTTTGATCTTCCAAACCATATTTTAGCTGCCATTATTTTTGCATTTTATTTCAAGGGATAATTTAGGTATATTTTGTGTACCTCTCCATTTTCTTACTTCTCTTGTAAGCTGCAAGTTAGCACTTATTCATGCATAAATACATAAATTTATAGCAATATTCATTCAAGGATTTTGTCAAACACTTTTCAAATATACCCCAAAACCCTTTTTAACATGCATCTAATTACCTATTTCAATTAAAACAACACAAAACCATAAGTCATTAAACTCTTACCCAACCTCTTTCACAGTTCTTCATTGTAATTATTGTCAGTAATATTTAGCTTTTCTTCCTCAATTTGCCACAATAACAACATTAGTACAATAAATTACACTGATAATATTTCCAACTTGAAGTATAAGCATCCATACATATAGACTACTCTTAGTATTCATTCACAACTTAGCCAATAATCTTCTAGATATCATAAGCTTAAACCCAAGTTACATACTTACAAAAATCAAAATTTATTCAATTTTTTATGTTAAAATTGTACTAAAATTTCAAGGAAATTAAATTTGTATGTGATGCAATATTCAATTCCAACTACTGAAATCATGCTCCAACTTTGATTCCTTAACCAACTTATTTGAACTCTCCTATTTTCCTTCGAACCATATCGAGGAAGAACTTCGCCCCCTGGAACTCACAAGAAGTACCAAAATATAGCAATAGATAGATATTAAAAGAAAGTTGAGGAATATAAGTTTCACTTCCTCTCAATACCACTCATGTTTAACTACATTGGGTAGATCTACTTAGTAATTTAGATTATCATTTGGCTACTCTCCAGATCTCTCCCTCTCACAATATTCTTCAAATATCTCCAACTCTTGGTATCACAATGCACCTCTTTCCCCCTGAAGTGAGAAGACATGAGACACATATATAGGAGGAGCAACAAATTCTTGTCATAAATGAGGATGCATCCCTTGATAAAAATTAACATATTCCATTTAGAGGAGTTTAACTCATGTCATTAAGGAGAGGTATGCATGCCTAAGTTAAGGAGAGTGTAACATATGCATTAAAGAGAGCATAAGAGGAATATTTTATGACATGATTTTAATGAGTGTAAGAGGAATATTCCATGTCTTTGATGAGTGGGTAAGAGAGAGTGTAATGTATCATCAAGAGAGATATCTTTGTAGTGCCATGAGAGTCATCAAGGAGAGAGGTGTGAAGTGATTGGGGTGATGAAGGTGACTTGTAATTCCTTTTAATAATAATGTCATAGTATCATAAAAGAGAATACTAATAATAATATTATTATTGATGATTAAGTCAATATTGAACTATTATGATTGATTAGTGATATGTTAAGTGATTTTCCTTCAATTATACTGAATTACCAATTGATGCAAGGTGATTTACTATTTTTGGAAAGTCATAATTGAGATGCTAGACATGACTTTCTATTTTTAGAAAGTCACTATAGAATTATTATAAATGAGATTTTATTAAAGAAATTCATCCCTGAGCTACCCATGAATGATATTTTTCTTTTGGAGAATAGGGATTCCACATCCCTATCACATGCATCTTCGCGCCTTAGTAGAATTAGGGCTCTGTGTCTTGATCTACTTCAAGGATCCAAGATTCCACACCTTGATCTTTTAAATATTCAGGACTCCACGTCCTAATCCTTTTATTATAGATCCAAGACTCTGTGTCACCCTCTCCAAGTGTCATCAAAGCTATCTCTCTAAGAAGGGACACTACATACACCCCCTCTTGGATTAAAATTGTCCTGAAGTTTTCTTATAATTGTCCAAAATCCAATCAGGTTGTCCACGAAGACAAACATTCCATTATTAATCAAGTACCATATATAGTCATGCCATACTAGATAGATTTTGACATACACCACAATACATATTATATCAAAATAATAATCTAATCAAGCATATTATATCTAGATACAATTATCTATAAATGATGTAACATATAAATCATTTATTCATATAAATGAAAATGGTCTCACATTACACATGATTTCCTTTTCCCTTTCTAATGCATTAAGAATTCAATAATGTTTCATGTGTCATCCTCTTAGGTTCTATAGAAAAATTGAGCTTTTTGACTCGCAAAAAACTCCACAACAATGCTGTTCCCTCCCATTTGACAATCAAATTTTCATACAAGAAGCATCAAATCATCCACATACAATTGCTAG
>APFE031464230.1:146009-157873 GCA_000404065.3 Pinus taeda
CCCTAGTTGTATCTATTAAACCTATTGAGTTCTGACTTATTCACTTATGGTTCTAATCTTGATGATCAACCACATAGGTTTGTTCGAAATGTTGATTCCAACAAACATGAATGCGATGACTCAGGAAGATAACACTATACATATATCAAAATAAGTTATTCCAAACATTATGAACCACCTAATGGTGTTCACGATACCAATATTAATATCTTCATTTGTAATAAAAAAGAAAAAATGGATTTAAATCTCAAGCAAATTCATGTTACGAATCTCTATCCATTTAACTTTAATGACACATAATCAATCCTCCTTAATCATGTCTATGCGACTCCATCAAAATAATTTGTTCATTCTAACCAGAAGAATTACTTAACTCATACATATATGTTAGTATGGATTCCACTCCCATACCTTACCTTATTACCTAGCTCATAGATATATGATAGTATGGATTCCACACCCATACATTAGCTCATAGATATATGCTAGTATGGATTCCACACCCAGACATATCTTAAGGAAAACATAATCTTCATGTGTTCCTTAAAATGGACTCCACAAACATTCATGCACAAGTCATTTAAGCCTCTTGTTGATTAGGAAGGTCATACCACAACCTAGTATTTGAGTAATTTCAAGTTACTTGATGCAAAATGTCAACCCAAAATACACAAATTAACAACTACAAAAAATCGTGTCAAAGAAATCATAGGAATTCCATTCTTACTTGTTACAAATGTATTTCCAAATCATATTTGTAACACATCAATTTAATGCACATTCGTTACTTGTCAATCTACATTCACAATTAAAAGTAACATCCTTCAAGGTAACTTTAGTTAAGTTTCCATTAGTGTAGATAATAAAAGAGTCAAAATTAACATAATGAACTCAATCATCATGTTACTTGTTACACATTCCCAAAGCATACACACCAAACTCATCATACTATAGTCTAGATTAAGCTAATATTTTTTTTGGTAGATACAATTTCAGCTAGTAAAGATAGCTACTAAGCCCATATTACATTGATAATGATGCATTATACATATATGAAAACATGATTTCACTCCACATATCTCACTCATCCATTGACAATCAAGCCATTCACATGTTTGGGTTTAACCCCAACTTCTCAAGCATATCCTTTCTTAGCATGTCTTTAACTCTTTTAACACATTTCTAATAATTTGTTTGAATAAAAATATAAAGGAATATAAGAAATCATTATTTTTCTTTCATGAGTTTATAAATGGTATAATAATAATAATATTCCCTGTGCAACCAATATGCTTTGAAGTCAACATTCACAAAAAATCAACGTGCATGCAAAATCAAAATTCATACATCATCAACCTACAAGCAAGCAGGTTGGCCCATTAGGCCCTAGTGTTGTAACTCACTCTGATACCATATGTAAGGTCCCACCTTACCAACCATCAATAATATAGAAAATTAAAGGTCACAACAAACAATATTACTCATTTGTTTTACTCATAATATGACTAACTTAGTTATCATGTGATCATGTTCCTTCATCTATTTCAATATAATAATATAGCATAAGAATTTGGGGATAACTTTCCCTCAAAACCAATTCCAAAACACATTTCTCCTCAAGTTTAAAAGAAGCATGTGATTTTTTCATACTTATACGTGAGCTCTAAGTAAGTATGGAAACATAAATGCCACCATAATGCCATGTGTGAGCATTAAGATTAATCAACCTATTTGAGCCCCTAGATTATGTTAAATAAGTTCTACTTATTGACTCTTAACATCGTAACCACAAAAGTATGCCACAAGAACCTGAAATATTATGCTTTTATCACAAAAATCACATATAAGGGTATGAGTATTAACCTACTTGTAACAAGATAATTGAAGGAGGAATATGCCTCTCTTCATCAGTAAATCTAATAAATATGATATTCTTATTGATTCATCAATAAAAAAAATTGCAATGGCATTGCTTCAATCATGAGACTCGTATAATGAATGTTGCAACAAGAGCAACCACTATTACAAATGTAGAACATATTATTTTTTCAAAAAGTGTCAAATAAAGAATGGACTTGCCAAAATTGGGCACAATAGTTGTTTTTCTACAATCATTAAAGCACAATAATGCACCCATGAATACATGCAGCTCAAATGAAACCTATTATGCTCATTTGCATAAAATCCTATAGAATTAGTCACTATAGAATTGTTTCCAACAACAACCCCTGTCTTTTTTTATTTATGAAAAGCTTTAGATAATAAAAGTAACAACTATCCTATTCTCTATTCACACTTAAGAGAATATTAAATTCATTTTCAAATTCAAAAACTTGCTGATAGGAATATACAATCCATTAAATAATTTATTCATAAATTTCCAGTAAAAAAGCTATATAAGTAAGAAATTTTCTCCTAACAATTTTATGCACAAACACTTTGCAAAGCATCCAAATCTATAGCCATTGAGGTCCTTTGAAAAACATTTTGCAAGCATGCAATCTACAACCATTGAGGCCTTTCAAAAAAAACTTTGAAAGCATGCAATATACAACCATTGAGGAATTTTGAAAAACACTTTGCAAGCATGCAATCTACAACAATTGAGGCATTTTGAAAAACACTTTGCAAGCATGCAATCTACAACCATTAAGGCTTTTTTACAAACACTTTGCAATCATGCAATCTAAGATTCTTACTCAACCTATTTAACTCATTAAATTAATAAATTAAGGCTTCAAATGTTGGCATATTAAAATGGGGAGTAATACATCTTAATTGTTCACCAAAAGCTTGACAATAGGCAACAATAGGCACACATAGTTGGCAGTAGTAATTTGCAAAATCACCTAGATTTATGATTTGGGTTCTTAAAAGTTTTTTTTTGGAATCAAATGGGGAGTTACAAGTCCTTTAGACATGGATACCCCCCGATGTTGGGCCGAATCACATCCAAAACTCCCAAGCATGAAATTATTTAAAACAACATAAATTTGGATCCTTAATGTCTCATTTACCACTTTTGTCAAACACATGGAGTGAAAACTTTCATCTATAGCTCTACATGAGGAAATACAACCCAGAGTTATGCTACTAAAAGATTTTCATTGAATTTACACATTTATATATCCACCATATGAGTTATTGAAACATTTTACAACTTGTAGGCTACTTTCTTTGACATAATTTGACAAGCTTATTTTAGCCATTGCTACAATTTGACAAACACATAAAAAACCTAAATGCTACAACCATTAAGGATTTTTGTCAAAATTCTAACAATACTATACCAAAATATGTGAATCACAAAACATTGAATTATCGATAAGAACATGAAACATAAGCCATAACTAAATTTACCTCAAACTTATCTCAAGCCTTTGATCTTCCAAACAATACTTTAGCTGCCATTATTTTTGTATGTTCTTTTAAGGGTTGATTCTATAATTCCTCCAAGTTGATTTTAGGTCCATGTCCATTTTCTTACTTCTCTTATAAGCTATAAGTTAGGACTTATTCATGCATAAATAAACTGTTAACATTACTCATTCACAAGGATTTTGTCAAACACTTTGCAAACATATGCTGAAACCCTTTTTAAAATGCATCTAATTACCTATTTCAATTAAAACATTACAACACCATAAGTCATGAAACTCTTACCCAACCTCTTTCGCAATTCTTCATTGTAATTCTTGTTAGCAATATTTGGCTTTTCTTCCTCAATTTGCTACAATACTAATGTTAGTACAATAAACTACACAATAGCATTTCCAACTTGAAGTATAAGCATCCATACATATAGAATACTCTTAGTTTTCATTCTCAACTTAGCCAATATGTTTCTAAATAGAATAAGCTTAAACCAAACTTACATACTTAAAAAAATTAAAATTTCTACAATTCTTTATGCTAATATTATACTAAAATTTCAAGGAAATTAAATTTGTACCTGATGTGATATTCGATTCCAACTGTTGAAATCATGCTCCATATTTGATTCCTTAACCAACTTATTTGAACCATTCAGTATTCCTCCTAAACATATCCAGAAAGAACTTCTACCCCCAAGAACCCATGAGCTATATAAGCTCACAATCAGTACCAAAATATAACAATAGAGAGATATACAAGGCAAGCTGAGGAAGATATGTTTCACTTCCTCTCAATACCACTCATGTATAACTCCATTTCGTAGATCTACTTAGTAATTTAGATTAGCATTTGGCTACTCTCCAGGTCTCTCCCTCTCACAATATTCTTCAAAGATCTTCGAATCTTAGTACCACAATGCACCTCTTTCCCCCCAAATTGAGAAGACATAAGACACATATACAAGATGAGCAAAAAATATTTGTCATAAGGGAGGAGTAATATGCATGCCTTGAGAAAAAGTAACATATTCCATTTAGAGGAGTGTAATTCATGCCATTAAGGAGAGGTATGCATCATGTCTTAGTTAAGTAGAGTGTAACATTTTCATTAAAGATAACATAAGAGGAATATTTTATGACATGCTTTTAATGAATGTAATAGGAATATTTCATGTCTTTTATGAGTGCATATTAAGAGAGAGTGCAATGTATCATCAAGAGGGAGAGTTATGTAGGGTCATGAGAGTCATCAAGGAGAGAGGTGTGAAGTGATTGGGGTGATGAAGGTGACTTGTAATTCCTTTTAATAATAATATCATAGTCTCATAAATCATAATAATAATAACATTAATATTAATAATATTGATGATTAAGTCAAGATTGAACTATTAGGATTGATTAATGATATGTTAAGTGATTTTCCTTCAACTATACTTGATTACGAGTTGATGCAAGGTGATATACTATTTTTGGAAAGTCATACTTGAGATGCTAGACATGACTTTCTATTTTTAGAAAGTCACTCCAAAATTATCCTAAATGAGATTATGTTAAGGAAATTCATCCTTGAGTTTCCCATGAGTGGTATTTTTCTTTCGAAGAATAGGGATTCCACATCCCTATCTCATGCATCTTCATGCCTTAGTAGATTGATGACTCCATGCCCTGGTCTACTTCAAGGATCCAAGATTCCATGCCTTGATATTTTAAATATTTAGGATTCCACATCCTAATCCTTTTATTATAGATACAAGACTTTAGATCTTTATCTTTAATGGATTTAGGACTTCATGCCATAATCCTTTTATTATAGATCCAAGATTCCATGGCTTTATCTTTTGTGTATTTAGGACTCCACACCTTAATTTCCATGGATTCTCATCTACTCTGCTTTGAAACTTTGTGTATCACCTTACGGTACTGATTGTGAGTACATACCCATATGATGGTTCATTGCTAAGGTCTTTTTCCAAGAACTTCACACATAACAATCTCATAGATCAAAGGAATGAAATAAATTACACAATTAACTTATTCTCATTTTACCAGGAATTGTGCATAACTTCCACAATCATTTTGGTTTTGGAGAAATGAATTCTGCATTCATTTATAATTTGAGCATCCTTGTTGGCAAATGACTTGGTCCTCTGCCACATCATGTTTAGTACAAGTTTAAGCATATATAATCATACAAATCTTATATCATCCATAAATCATAATTAACCATATGTTCCACATAGCCATGATCATCCATGGATCTATGTCTGAATATTGGATCACCATCCATGTCATACACCTATTTCTAGGATACCAAACGATAAAAAATTGATAATATGCTCTTAACCAAAACCAGTCTTACCAAAATCAGTATTTATCATAAGCATGTAGCAACCTTGTGACCCTAACTAGTTCTATAGCATATAAGCATATACACAATTATGACATGCATAATATTTATATCACTGCATCAAATTCACCCTCTCTAAGAGTCATCAAAGCTATCTCATCAAGAAGGGTCACTAAAGAATAAAATTCAAATAATAATTAATATTTGTTTTAAAATTATTAGGCTCCTAAAATCCTCTCCTGCGTACTTCATGAGAAGCCCCTAATTAGCCTAAATAAAACTATAAAAGGAGACCTACACTAACCTCCAAAATAAATCATTTCAACAAACATTCTTCATGATCTTAAAATCTGAAACCCTCTGCCTGATCAAGGACACCCAAGGCAACAAAATTGCAGAAGCTTAAGGTTTCGATTTTGTTTGGTAAACTCTCTTAACATCATCACTTTAATCTATCAAGGCTAGGCCTAAAGCTTTGTCCTTTGAGGTAAGTTCTTTTGATTTTTATTTCATGTTTAGTTGGGAAAGTTCCTTTGGTTATACAAACCATGTGGTTAGGGTGCACTTTTAGGAGCAACGAAGATATTTATCCTTGGAATTTTAGTCCAGCACTTAAGGATCTCTGGTTAGACATCAATTTCTGAAGCCAACACACATCTCGATATTCATTACAAGACTATGTTTTAGACCTCAGATCAGTTAGTTTATGACTTTGGTTTCCATTTCAAGACTCTAACCTGTAGCAACAAAAAATTGACTGAAGTATCAAGTCTCTTGATTTGGATCTCAGCCAAGTATTTTTTCACATTTCCATTGATTAAAGAAGGTTCCAAAGGTCTGAAATACTGATGTTTTCTCAAGCCTCCTATGGAATCTTCCTAAACACAAATATCAATATTGTCTTTGCTTAAAACTTCAATGTTGTATGGATAAGGTGGCTTGGCTTGATAGGACTTGACCTAAGAATAAGAAGAATGGAAATCCATGACTTTATATGTATAATTCCTATGGTGCAGAACTGTTACATTGGTGACATTTTCTTGGTTGTATTTTTATATTCATACATATTAATGTAATCCATTCTTGAAGCCGACTTGATCACAAGAATGAGACTGTATATTTCCACTTGACTGTGATAATGAATTGAGAATGTGACATTAATTTTCTTTGAAAATATTGATGGTAGGAAAAATATAGTGATAAAACAATGATGCTTAGACTTTGATGACAATAATATGATTTTAAACCCCATAGTAACAAGTATTTATAGGATTATACCTTGAGCATAATTGTCATGAGAATATTGTAGTGTTATATCATATAATTAACAAGATTGTGTAGCCTTGTTAATAGAACTAATATGACAATGTGGAAATATGACATAACAATAAACTTCATGATATGACCTTTACTTGATGATCTATGACATGAGAAATGTATAATATAATATAAAAGTGATAGAAAATCTTCGGTGAAATGATACACATTTAGTGACTTGATATATTGAACAGTGAAATGAAAATACTTGTGACAATGCCATCATGTGAGCTGATTGACTTGACATCTTTTGAGATATACCCTTTATGAATACACCTCACAAGTATTTTTCATTAACATATTGACTATGACTTGATTTTGAAGTGTTTTGGGCATTGGTACATTGACATGGCATCTTGACCTTCATGACAGTGAGATTTGTGTTTACAGTTTAGTGGAACAATGAGAGAGATACCTTATAAGAGTATTGTGCCCTTAAATATATAGTGACATGACAACAGTTTTGCTAAACATGACATTGAATTGGCATATTGACTACTATAGGATTTAATAGTGTCTTGACTTTGACTTTACTTGAGTATGACACTATATGAAAGTGATGGATTACTATTGACTTGACAACTTGACTTCAATAGTGAATTGAATTAGATTCTATATCTTAATGGGACTTAGTGATATGATATAATCAATTAGCATAAACCTATACTTAATACGTAGACATGACCTATTAATTTAACACATTGACCTGACTTGACACACATTGACATATTAACTTGACACTCTCACTTTGCTAGACATGACTTTGACATTGACCTGAAACTGTAATGGCTTAGATATTTGTTCTAGATGTCTTGTAGTGATGACCCAAAGAGTGTACCATGACACAACTGTAACTTTGCAGGGTAGCATTTTTTTGAGGGAAAGATCACCTTGTTGTACAACTTGTTGACATGAAGATGTATAACAGGGTTTGACCAGATAAGGAATAGTGAGACATATGTTGATACCTCTATGTGGGTAGATCTTAAGAGCCTTGTAGGCAGTTCATAGGGATGACTTGAGGCACCTTGGTTTATGCCATTGTTTGATAGTATTTCCAGATGGACACAACATTATTTGCAGTAGCATGGGTAGTTTTCTACAGTGTGGCAGTGTGATATGTTGATTGTCTCATGATAATATGTTGCTTATCCATACATGATAAATATGGTATAGTGACCATTGGAGGTTGATATGTTTGGTGCAACTTTGACAGTGATCAGTTCGATAGCATTGTGCAGTGATCAGTGATTGGATAGTGTAGTGGTCAGATTAAGCAGGGTTGTGTAGTTTGAGAAGGATTATACAACGTGACCAGTAGTGCAGTTGTAGGACTTGACATGATATTCATATTTAACAGAGCAAAATTCTCTTATCTACTATCTTCTAATATTAAATCAGAGAACAGGAGGGTCCAATCTAAAAATTGTAAAACATGGTCTGTCAACCCTTTAGGATGGTAGGTTGGTGTAAGGCAAGTGATTGGAATCACATTCAAGTTGTGGCTTGAGAACACTTTAGGGTGATAGGGTGGTGCTAGGGAAGGTTATTTCCCACACAAGGTTTTGGGATGTCCTTTCAATTGGGGATGATAAACTCTGGGGAAATGAAGCATCCTTCCAACAGGAGATAGTAAACATAGTGTTGGGTCACTCGTTAGGTTGTGGCCTGACTTATAGGGCATTAGAGCATCCTTACAGTTGTAGCAGGTTATTAGGGTTTAGTAGTGTCCTACAGGTTATTGCATATGAATTAGGGGGTTGGAGCCTCCTTAAATTGTAGCTAAAAAATGATTTAATTACTTTTCTTTGGAAGAGGAGAAGAAGACAATTACTAAGAAGCGTTCGATGGTTTTTGACCTGGAGAGGGTTTTCCACCTAAAACTCTTTGTGTCCACTAGTTTATCTTTCTACATTGTTGTATGGTGTTTTCTGCTATTGATTATTGTTTATGTTATCTAAAGAATAATAATAATAATAACCAAGAATTAGATAATTATCTGAAATGATTAAAATGGCTATGCAAAGAAAAATTGATTAACCCCCCACCCCCCCTTAATATTTCCAAAAATTGGTATCAAAGTAGGTTCCTTCAGTAACATCTTAACCGCTTGAAGTCAGATCTTAGAGTGTAGAGATGGGAAAACCAAATAATAAAGTCACCAAGAATTCAAAGGAAGTTTTAGGTACTATAACATCTGAAGAAAATCAATATTGTGCACCAACTCTAAAATTCGATGAATATAATTACTGGATATGGGAATCTAAAATGGTAGTTTTCAAACAAGCTGATGATGTATGGAAATTTGTTGTTTCTAGAGACACATCTACCGAAAGAGCTAAAAGATACAATGCGAAAGCCATGAATGCCATTTTTAATGTTCTGCTAGATCCCATAAAAGGAAAGGTTGGTCAATGCTCAATGGCCAAAGTTCTTTGGGAAACGATCCATTAATATCTACTCAAAAGAATTTTAGGTCAAGATGTATATGTTGATAATCGGGTGGATCTTGATATTAAGAAGTCAAACAAGGATCCTCCCAAGGAATAATTTGAAGAAATGAGTGAAATTGAATTTTAAAATGAATTTGTCAGAGTTATAAAGGAACTCAAGAGTGAGATGGAAAGGGCTAAATTGTGGGAAGAAGAACTGAAGATAAAAAAAAGACATGTCAGAATCCTTAGGAAGAAAAATGAAGAATACAAGTAAATTATCAGTAGTCTTAGAGTGCAGTAAGAAGAAGCCAGAAAAGTTGGTTCCAATCAAAAGAAACAAGAACTTGATTTAGACATGGCAAAGATTAATAGGGTTTAGAAACAAGTACATGAAGTAGAAATGGAAAAGAAAGTCATGGAAAGCCAATTAATAGAATCTAGTTAGAGGCATGTAATTGAAGTTGATAAGAAGCAAAAGGAACTAGATATGGTTGTTGCATAAATAGATAGGTTTAGGATAGAGAATGAGAAGAAGAAGGAATAGATACAGGTTCTAAACAGAGAAGCAAAAAAAATCACTCTTATGAAGCTACAGGTAGAAGAGGCAGGAAAAAAAGAACGAATATCTTGAAAATATGGTTTCAATAATATGTTGCTCAAAAGCAAGAATAAATTGATGCAACACTTAGTGAGATCAACAAGCTCAAAGAAAAATATCATTTAAAGTTTATGGACAAGACAGATAAAGAATTGGCAAAAACAATAGGTAAAGCTCCAATTGATGAAGGTACAAGATCCACATCTTCACACAATGATATTGAGAATAAGATTGAACCAAAGAAGAATGTTGTAACTCCGAAGAGTGATGCCAAAACAATTAATGAAAAAAGGACAAAAGACTACAACACCTCTAAAGAAGAATGAGTATGGAAAAGCATCCAGGTACGTTCGTCGATTTAATGGTTATTTTTTTTTATGTACTAACTATGGACATATGGCTAGGCATTGTGAATTATTTAGTAGATACCATTATCATCCACAAAAAAAGTTTGTAAGATCGTGAGATGGTTTCATGATGTATTTGTTAGCAGAGAATTCGTGCCAAATGGGTTAAGCATTGAATGTTTCAAATGCCATAACTATGTCCATATAGTTTGTGACTGCAGATATCAAATGGAATCACATATGGAAAAAATTAATGATTCAAGTGCCATAACTATATGCACATGGCTTGAGATTGTAGGCACAAAAATATTTGGAAAAGGAAATAGGTACAAGAAGAAGATCAAGCAGATAAGAAGGTCTCAATAGTTTTTCTTTTAGGGTTCGTAAAAGAAAAAGGTTATGAGGAATTAGTAGTTTCTTCAGATAATGACACAAGTCAAGATGACCTATTACGTAACACACTATTTTGAAAAAACCGACTTGTCGACTCCTTGAATTTGGAAAAGGGGGAGTCTATACACTAGTATGTGGCACAAGTCTACCAATTATAGATAAACAACATGGACAAAATAGGAACTTCATGACAATGTGTCAAATTCATAATAAGTTAAGGGGGAAAAGATTAGTTAAAGGAAGGCTTCTCGTCAAAGGGAGCACATGAAAGTTTTAAATCCAGAGGATGTACGCAGATCCTTAGGGGGAGTCACCTTTTTCCATTGATGTCAAAGGGGGAGAGAAAAACCTGAGAAGAAGATTGAAATATTGAGAAGGAGATGAAGCATGAAGTCAAGGGGATTTGTACTTACAGAAGGAGTATGTGTGTTGAAAACAATGTAAAAGGGGGATATTGTTGGATGGTGTTGTGATTAATGTCAACCCATGGAGTTGACTGGGTTTTCCTTTGACCAAAAACACAAGTCATTGATTCCAAATGGTTAACTAATGCTTCTTAATAATTGTCATATTACATCAGGCAGGTAGCTCCATTATTGGATGGTTGAAAACCTAAGTCCTGAGGTTTGGGTTCCTTGAACTGAGGATGTACCCCGACTTCATTAAGGATTTTTGAAGGGTCAAAACATTGAGTTTGTCTTAGAAATCCATGTCATTGGATTCTCCTCAAAAATATGTTTTTGTTGGTATGTGGAACACCACGTAGTTCCTTCTTCTTTGAGAGATAATTGAGTTTGAATTTGAAGACCCCAGTTTCTAAGCTAAAACCCCCAAGGGTTATGACATGACACCTTATCATTAATTCACCTACGGTTGTGAATATATGACAATAATTCTTGCTACAATCTCATTGTGTATAAGTTGAATAACTTCAAGAACCAAAGGAAATAAACCAATCATTGACTTCACAACCTTAATACCATATACACATTTAAACCAATTAACATCCTAAATTAACGCTGCAACTCTCACCTTAGAATACAATTCATATAA
>APFE031464230.1:158431-189744 GCA_000404065.3 Pinus taeda
TATAATAAATATAATTTAAAAAAAAATGATTTGGCTCCAAAATCCCTCTCCAACGTACATCATGAGAATCCCCTAATTAGCCTAACTAAAAAACTATAAAAGGAGACCTACACTGACCTCCAAAAGGAGTCATTTCAATGGAATTTCTTCCTGATCTTAACCTCTAAAACCTTTTCCCTAATTAAGGACACCTAAGACAGTGAAATTGCAAAAGCTTAAGGTTTCAATTTTGTTTGGGAAACTCTCTTGACATCACCACTTCAATCTGTCAAGGTTAAGCCTAAAGCTCGGTCCTTTGAGGTAAGTTATTTTTCTTGTTATTTCATGTTTGGTTGGGAAAATATATTTGGTTATACATGCCTTGCAGTTAGGGCACATTATAAAATCATTGAAGGTATTTCTACTTGGAATTTTAGTCTAGCGCTTAAGGATCTCTAGTTAGACATCAATTTTTGAAGCAAGCACACATCTCGATAATCATTACAAGACTATGTTTTATACCTCAGATCAATGAGTTTAGGAATTTGGTTGTCATTTCAAGACTTAGACCTGTAACAACAAAAGATTGATTGAAGTCTCAGGTCCCTTGTTTAGGATCTCAACTAAGCATTTTTGCACATTTCCATTGATTGAAGAAGGTTCCAAAGGTCTAAAAGACGATGTTTTCTCAACCCTCCTAGGTTATTTTCCTGGGCACAAATATCAAGCCTATCTTTGTTTCAAACTTCAACCTTGTATGGATAAGGTGGATTAGATTGATAGGAATTGGCCTAAGAACAAGAAGAGTGGAGATCCATGAATTCATAAGTATAATTCCTTTGGTGCAGAAATTTTACATTGATGACCTATTCTTGGTTGAATTGTTATATGCATACATATTAATATAAGCCTTTCTTGAAGCTGAATTGATCACAACACTGAGACTGCATATTTCCCACTTGATTGTGATAATGACTTGAGAATGTGACATTAATTTACTTTGACAATATTGATGATAGTAAAACTATACGTTGATAAAGCAATGATGCTTAAACTATGATGGCAATAGTATGATCACAAACCTCGTGGTAACAAGTATTTATAGGATTACATCTTGAGCATAATTTTCATGAGAATATTGTGGTGTTATGTCATATGATTAACAATATTGTGCAACCTTATTAATAAAACCAATATGACAGTGTGGCCCTATGACATAACAATACACTTCGTGATTTGACCTTGGCTTGATGATTTGTGACATGAGAAATGTATATTATAATATAATAGTGACAACTAATATTTGGTGAACTGATACACATTTAGTGACTTCATATATTGAACAATGAAATAAAAATGATTGTGACAATGAAGTATTGTGAGTTGAATGACTTGGCATATTATGAGATAGACCATTGATGAATACACCTCACAATTATTTTACATTAACGTATTGACTATGACTTGAGTTTGAAGTGTTTTGGACATTGGTACATTTACATGGCATCTTGACCTTGATGACAGTGAGATGTGTGTTTATAATTTAGTGAAACAGTGAGATAAATACCTTATAATAGTACCATGTCCTTAAATATATAGTGACATGACAATAGTTGTACTAAACATGACATTGACTTGGAATATTAACTACTACAAGATTTGATAGTGTCTTTACTTTGACTTTACTTGATTGTGACACTATATGATAGTGATGCATTACTATTGACTTGACAGCTTGACAATTGTACAATGACTTCGACTGTGAATTGAATTGGATTCTAGATCGTGATGGGACTTAGTGACATGATATAATAACTTAGCATACACTTAGACTTGATACCTAGACATGACCTCTTAACTTAACACATTGACCTGACTTGACACATTTTGACATATTGGCATTAACTTGACACCCTCACTTTTATAGACATGACTTTGACGTTGACCTAAAACCATAATGGCTTAGAGATTTGTTCTAGATGTCTTGTAGTGATGACCTAGAGAGAATATAATGACACAAATCTAACTTTGCAGGGAAACACATTTTTGAGGGGAAGATCACCTTGTTGTAGATCTTGTTGATGTGAAGATGGATAGTAGGGTTTGACCAGTTAAGCAACAGTAGTACATATGTCGATAGCTCTCCATGCGAAGATCTTAAGAGAATTGCAAGAAGGTCATAGAGATGACTTGAGGCACCTTGGTTTGTTCCATTGTTTGATATCATTTCTAGATGGTCACGACATTATTTTCAACAACATGAGAGATTTTCTATAGTGAGAAGTGCGATATGTTGACTGTCTCATGATCATATGTTGCTTATCCTTACATGAGCAGTATGGTACAATGATCATTTAGGTTGACATGTTTGGTACAACTTGGACAATGATCAGTGGTTGGATAGTGTAGTGGTCAAATTGAGTAGGGTTGTGTAGTTTAAGCATGATTTTACAATGTGATCAGTAGTGCAGCTGCAAGACTTGATAGTATATTCATCCTAAGAAGATTAACACTCTCTTATGTACTATATTTTTATGCTAAACTAGAGCACAATGCTATCCAGTCTAAAAATTGTGAAACGTGGTCCTTTGACTCTTTAGGATGGTAGGGTGGTGCAAGGAAGGATTGGAGTCACCTTCAAGTTGTGGGCTAAGAACACTTCTGGGTGGTAGGGTGGTGCTGGGGTAGGTTGTAGCCTACACAAGGCATTTGAGCATCCTTTCAGTTTGGGTTTTTAAATACAGGGCGATGAAGCATCCTTCCAATAAAAGCTAGTAAACAAAGTGTTGGGGTACTCATCAAGTTGTGGTTTGACTTATAGAGCATTGAAGAATCCTTTTGGTTGTAGTAGGTTCTTTAGGTTTAGTAGCATCGTACAGGCTGTGCCTTGTGAATTAGGGGGTTGGATCCTCCTTCAGTTGTAGCTGAAAACTTGATGTAATTACTTTTATTTTAAAGGGGAGGAGAAGAGAATTACTAAGAAGTGTTCGGTGGTTTTTGACCCAGAGGGGATTTTCCACCTAAAAATATATGTGTCCACAATTTTATCTTTTTTCATTGTTGTATGGTGTTGTCTACTATTGATTAATGTTTATGATTATATGAAGAAAAATAATAATAACTGAAGAATTAACTAATTCTCTGAATATGATTAAAAACTGCTAATTGCTAAGAAATATTGATTCACCCCCTCTCTCAATATTTCCAACATACTTGTCATGAATTTGTATGGACCTATTACCCCAAACAATGTGAGCTCTAGTTGGGACATTGTTTTGGAGATAACCCCTCATTTTAAAGATAACTCTTCAGTAACTATTTATAGGTCATTTATCCTTGTCAATAGATTCATTTCAACAAGTTCCATATTATTTCACTTTCAAATTTGGATTCCATCAAAGGACAAGTGTTGGAGTTGCTAGTATTATCGAGTGATATATCCAAATGAGTTTTGGTCTACAATGTAAGTTGGTTTACTCCCTTTCAAGTCGAATGACTGAGTATGTTAGGCATTATAACTATTATAACTATCTAAAGTTGGTACAAATGTGTATGCACTCAACATTATAGATTGTTTTAGGTTGTTGTGATTCTATATAATATAAGGGTGATTTTGTTCGATTTCTACTAGTTTTCTTACCTGTATTTCTCTTTATATGTGATTCATATTATTTTCTGAGATAGCTTGGTGTAAAAAACTACTAATAACTATTTAATATGATTCCCTAGATTACAACATTGATTCTGTTGCTAACAATTATTTTTCCTGAGTTCATATAATATGCATATATAAATGATGAGTTTGGAAGAGATATAGGAGTGGTGGGAGAAAAAAATCAACAACTACCTAAAGAATTACACTCGAAGGAAAAAACTATCATTGGCAGAATTTAGGTCACATTTATTTATAGAATCCCAAAAGAAATTTATTGAGTCAATTCTCTCAAAATTATACAAGTAATTGACTAGAAATATAATATACCAACCCAATAGTGATGCACAATTAATGTTCAAATTGATAAACTGGGGAAGGAAAAAGTTGCACGAGTGGGTTGAAAATATACTTGAAGAGTTTTGTCAAGAAAAAGTGGTTGAAGAACACACCCATATCAACAATATTAAGGAAATATTTTGATGATGACTTTCATGAAGGATTTTTCAACATTTTACCTACCTTGTTACATAAATTTCTCATTGACAAGGGGGTCAGGAATATCGTCCAATATAGAGCCCCTTTAAAATATTCACCAAAATCTGATTGAGAAAAGCACCAAACTGACTAGGAAATTTTTTGATACTCTCGCTAGAAAGACACGAAAGAAGCGTGGGATTAGTTTTTTGAGCAAATGAAGATGCTTGCCATAATTTTAGTCACTAACCAAGAGAAAGTCAAGATTGGCAATGGGGGGGTTAGACATATGTGAGATACATTTAGAAAAATAGAAAAATAAACTAGATACCAAGAGACAACATGTGAGGAAGACGTTCAGTTGGGAAATACGAGGGTATACACTTGATGAAGAATCCCATAGGAAACCCCAATGGCATATGCAATAGTATAAATGATTATTTAACATTCTGAAAAATGAAAAGGAAAAATGACAGAAAAATGATAAGATATGCATAAGGAAAGGATTCTATAGTAGTGAAATTGAAAGAAAAGTTTGGAGTGCCATATTGAGGATGCAGGAAACTCAACATCTGAGGATAGCATTGAGCACCCAGACTGGAGAGGTGTAGACCCAACAGTTTTGAAGAGAATTGAAAGTATACAATCAAGCCTTAGTATAAGAAGGAAAGTAGACAATATGGAAGTTAAGTACTCTATACATGTGATAAAATGATATCCTATAGCAAATATAACAAGTCCCCCTATAAGGGAATTCCTCAATCAAAGGCTCCATATTGACTTATAACCTTCCTTGGTACAAATGCGATGACCAAGGAAATATAAAGGATTTATCTTAATAGAGATATTAATAGTTAATAATACATGGGTAAATAATGAGGAAAATGATTATGTACTTCTCCATATTATATATCTCATTACCATACCCCTTTGCCAAAATTAGTGACTGTAAAAGAAGAAGAAACAAGTTGAGGTGACTAACCAACATAGTAGAAACGAATTGGTTCATTAAATACTTAGATAAAGTGTTCCAAGCTGACAACATTCCACCGACCTATACAATTTTCAAACTTGAAAACAAATATTGTGACCATCTAGTTGAACAAGTACAAAAGTTGAGTGTCAAGGGAGAAATTGACACGATAACAGAGCTAGTCAAATCAATACAACCTAATACCCCCAATTGGATGACCTCCATTCCAAAATAAATTAATATAAGATCCTCCATTATAAGAAGAGATAGGATTGAGTTTTGTCCCTCTTTATGAGAGTAATGAAGACCCTAGAATGCATTGAATAGTCTGTGAAAAATGATGGGATGCCAATGATAATTAAAATGAACATGAACAAATGGTTCAATTTGTAGGATCCATTAGAAAGGGCACTCACTTGGTTCATGAATTTCATTGGTAATAAAATAAGAAATAAGAATGACATTAAAACTAGATTCCTCTCTTTATTTAAGGCCCAATATGTTAAGCATATTGTAGCTCAAAATATTAAAAAAATTAAGAATAAATGAGGAGAAATAGTTTGAGAATATGACAAGAGATTCAAGGACTTGTTAAGTCAAATCCCATACATAATTAATAAAGATATCCTAGTACAATGGTATGTTGTTAGATTTTCACAACAAAATAGAGGCACATTCATAATGCATGAGATCACATCATGTGAGGAAGCTATAAAAAAAGGCCAATCACATTGAGATACACGATTACTAACCATCAGCAGACTCATCAATGGAAAAGAGAATAGAAGAAAAATTGGAACAATTTCAACAATCTCTAATGAATCTTACACTACGACCAAATCAATTGTGGTGCACCAATTGTATAAGTGAGTGGCACACTAAAGATAATTGCAAATTCATAGACCACCTAAAGTAAGATGTTTGACGAGTATAATCAGATATATATTATGAAATCTACCAAGTTGCATAGGGACATTTTAAGAATGGAAATATATCTTAAATTTAAAAAACCTTGATGAATGTTACTAATCCATGATATGCAATATGTAACTTGTTTGGTGATATTTTTGTAAAATCACTCAAATTTCTAATAATTTTATATACTCTCTATATAAGACTTTTGCAATTTTTAAGGAAAAATAATTTGGTACTATAAGGCATGGAAAATTAGCGCACATGAGAATATTAGCCCCTAAAAATTTCCATAAAGTTGCATCAAATCATAAAACAAAATATTCCTAGTATAATTTTAAAAAATGAAAAGTCGAAGTGGTATGCTATATGTGAGGAAGCCACCGAATCTACCCAGGGATGTCAATTAAATGGCTCGAATAAGCCCAATTATCAAACCATTTATCATACACAAGCATTTGACTAATCATGTGACCCAACAACTCAACCAAGAAGAGCAAACTTATATTAAGAAAGATATAATGACTATTGATGTTTTGGACTAGATCAAGGAAGTCAAAATACCCATGGTGGATTTATTAGAATATTCGGATGAGACTATAGCCATGGTCAAGGATGAATATATTTTTTCACATGTTAGAAGGGGTGGAAGATCGCACTTGAATATCCATTAAAAGATAAACAAAACCTACATTTTTGCAAAATGTGTGGATTGGGTGATCACTCCTTAGAATATTCTCCCAAAATTATTGAAAAATTAATGAATAAAAGAGCCATTAATGTTCTCCACTATATTCCTAAGCAAGAATTCCCAAGTCTAAAAACTTATACATCATCACAGGATTTGGAGCGGAACATGAAAACAAACCTATAATGCAAGAGATAATCCAACCATAAGAAATCATTGACCAATACCCAAACCTACAATACCATGATGATATTATGCAAGAGGCAGTCGACTTCTTTAACAATGAAGATATAAATAAATTGTTGACTAAAGACTATATTATCAGGGAATTTCCAAAGCTGCTAAAATAAAAACAACCAATTAGTTGATTAATTAGGATCCTCCATATACTTTGAGAGTATAAACAATATCAAAGTCCATGCAAAAACATACAACAATTGTCCTAGAATAAAAAATTTGAAGATTATGATCCTAAAGTTGACCTTGAAATAAATGGCCATATGATAGCTCAAGTTGTTTTCTACTTAGGATCGCAAGTGAATATTGTTCCCAGAGACACCTGGGTAAAATTAGGAAGAGTGACCCTTTATAGAATAATGTACTATTTAAATTTATCATATGAAATATTCTTGGAGCCCATTGGTATGCTAAAGAATGTTTAAACTTCAATAATGGGCATCTTGATGTTTGTCAAGTTTGAAATCATTGACTTAGTAAAAGGTATATTATCTTATGCATATTTGGTCATATTTACATGTGTTCAAAATAAGAAAGATGTTATTTCTCTTGAGAGAGAATGAATAAAATTGAATGGAAACAACAAAAATATTTTAATTCCACTCGATCCCTATGTAGGAAACCATGGATTGAAGCATTTGATGATGACGTGGAAGAAAAATGACTATACCAAGTTTACAAGAGGACAAAGACAATATGGATCCTAATGCAACAAGAGAAATTCTTCTAGGGTCACCTCTTTTAATTAGACAAAATTTAGATATCGAGCTCTATGAACAAAACTATGAATCTAAGGCTAAGGAATGCTAGTCAATTGAAGTAGTACCAGTGATGAAGTTTCAACCTTGACTTACAGGAAAAGTAGTACCTATTATATATGAAAAAAAACTAAGACAATCTCCAGCAGTGCTTCCAACAAATCTGAAGAAGGAATTTAATACCCCATTAAGATTTAAAGAACATAATTCTCCTTGAAATCACATTGACGAAGTCTCTAAATTGGTTGTTGAACAAGGAAGAATACAAAGTATTGTTTAGAATTTTACTGGATAAGCAAAAATATGGTGGGATACCCATGCCCCCTAACTTCATACTTGGACAACTTCTACCACATATTTTTTTTAATGTTTTGGGGGAAATAAATTATTTGCAATGATCAACAGTCTAAAATTTAATCTAGGATGTGATCCTGCAACCCGTATTCAACATTGTGAAACATAAAAGAAAAGAATTAGGTACATAGATGAGATATTTTTTCCACATACATTCCCCAGTACTCTTGACGAACTTCCTAATAAGTGGTACAAAATTAAAGAATCTTGAGGAGAAACACTCCACTAGAATGAATTGAAAAGAGATTTCATAAAATACCTTGAGTTTAATCTTGATGAGGTAAAATTAATTGAAACAACTCAACAAATTAAACATGTTATTAATAAATAAACTCCTACATAAATGAAAAAAGGAGAAATGAAATTTGACTCCCCATTGAATTCTACATGAAAGTATATACCATGCCAACAACAAATAAAAAGAGTAGCTTCCCAAATCAACATGGAAAACATGACTATTCTAGGGTATATTTTTTATGGAAAAAGGGATACCTAGTGAATATCATAGGTCATTATAACAATGCTTAAGATATCTAAAGAGAAAAAAGACAAAGCACATAACCTAGAATTCCTATCTACATACCAAGAAGTGAAGCTAGGAGACTAGAAAGGTGATGAATTGAAGGATACTTAATGGATGGATGTCCATTTAAAAATAAAAGAAGTCAATATACCAAGTGAATATCAACTAAAAATGAACTAACTAGGTGATTACTGGTTGAAAAAACATACCATCGAATTCATCAACATTCTCAATGAGTATCAACATGTATTCACCAAAGACTATAAATAGTTGAAGATACTTGTAAAGGAAATGGGCAAGATGAAAATCAAAATCATATGAGGGAAGCTGATTAACAAAAGGCCTTATAAATTGGTTGACAAGTATAAACCAATTTTACAAAAGGAAATTGAAGGGATACTATCTATTGGCATCATTTATATTATAGAAAAAAATTAATGGGAAAGCCCAATGGTCATGTAGCAAAAAAATGCACGACCCAAAAAAATTAAGAATTTGTGCTTGCTTTCATAGTCTTAATAAATTAATAGCAATAGATCCATTTCCAACTTCATTTTATGATGAAATCATAATAAAAGTTGTAGGATGTTTCCTTATGGGGGCCTGACCCAAGTTCGGAGTTATTTAGCCAAACAAATCCCTACACTACTGGCCCTTTCAGCCCGCAGAGCATGGACTGAAGTCTCACCTGAAGCAGTATGGGGGGATGCTGGAACCAAGTTTCTGCACCCTTGAGATGTCTGAGATGTCGATTTAGTCCAACTAGATTTGTCCTCGCGTAGGTCATTTCGCGCATTGTTCCAACATTCAATACCTTCGTGATCTATTATAATTGTCTTTCGCACAACCCTAACTAGGGGCTGAAATGCTTTTGCACTGCTAGAGCAGCGAACTACACTATTTCCCCAAAATACACCGTGTATCTTACTTATCTTCCTAACAAATCTTAGTTAACTTCGCGTAAATAGGTATTCTATCTTGCATTCACTTAGTCAATACAATTATACACATTCGCACATCATATAAGTATTAGAAGTGAATTTCATACCCAAGATAACAGATGCATAAAACAACAAATAACTACTTAGAAATGATAGGAAATTTCTCTTTATTAATACTTCCAACTGTTACAGACTCGACTTGCCCTGCGCACTCAATGGCAGGGGTCCACACACTCAGTTGTAAACTACTAGGCCTCTGCGCACTCAGCTGCAGAGCCTTATCTTACTCTATGACCCAAAACTAGACTTTGCTCCACAAATCTATCCTGCATACATCATATTTTGATCTTTTCTTATCCATTTATATCTTAACTACTTAGAACCTCACTTTATTTAGTCAATCCCATGGCCCGCAGACCATGGGTAGATCTCTACAGCCGACATTCCAATAACAAAACTAAGGGTGGACAACCCTACGAATCTTTTACAAACTACGTGCTTCGCGCCCACAAAATGTGGAGTCTTTACATCAGAATTACAATCTTTGGCCAAAATATGGGCTCTAAGCCCCAAAACTTCCTTTGGGGGATCCCACACCCAACAGGCCCCCAACATAAACATCGTGACTCCCCCTCGAATCACTCTGTTGGTGTAGAGATCTTTGCGTGAAGACCTCCCAACTCTGACTGGATCACTGCAAGTTTGGCAGCGCACTGAGCTGCTGCCTACTGTACTTCCTCGACTTGTTGTTTAGTGATCGTTGTGGCTGAACTACTGCCCTGGATCCTTTCCTGCATTACTTTTATCTGCGTAAGCTTTGCTTCAATGGAGGCTATAATGGTGTATGCCTCATCAATCCACGGCTATAAGCATTCCTTCAAAACTGCTTCCTTATGCCGAGCAACATCCACCTGCTCCTTGAGCACTTTAGCCTACTAGATCTTAGCGAGCCTCTATGTAAGGGCAACCATCTGTGTGGCCCCTTTTACTTTGTCGTATCTCTATTGCACCTCGCGTGCCTCCATCTCTAGGCACTGTATGTACGGGTCCTCTTGCAGGGTGGTGAGGACGTCGAACGATTGCTCAAAAAACTTTTTGTAGTTTATTACTGCAGTGTTGACCATCAACATTGTTGTGGTAATCACGTTGGCGTGCTATTCATTAACCTCCGGCGGAGTTGAAGGCTGCGCTTTCAACTGCAGTTCAGCTATCTAAAGGTTTAGCTCCAGCTGAACCATGGCCATTTCGTCTTTTGCCTCGCACACCCCTGCTGCTAATTTTCAGATGCACACCTCCACAAGTTCTTTTGCTATGGCCATCTCTGAGACCATCTAGCAGGCTTCCTCTACCACCTACACTACTTTTCTATTTTGCACCACTACCACGTCACATTGCAGGCTAAACTATTCCATGTTAATGCACTGCTCACTCATTATCTGGAGCGCGTGGCCCTCCCTAGCTTGTAGTTCTGCAATGATTCCATCCTGCGAAATATAGAGTGTCTCCCGAGGGAGCACAGCCACGTTTAATATGATTCTCCTCAACCTGCTGACCATAGGCTTGTTAGCTTGATTTTCTATAACGAGTGCACCATCTGGCAGCACTATTATGTTAGTCATCTAAGCGCATAACATTTCCTCGGCCACGGACGTGCCTACTGCAAGGCTAGTGGACATAGCGTCAGCCTATGGAGTGCGCACCTGCAACTCTTGTATCTTTGTCCGGATAGCCCCCAACACCATCTGTTGTTGCTCCTAAAACTACTAGTGGGCCTTTGCAGTGACATCCCTCACCGTCTCACCAATATCATGGAGATCCCCCTCAGTGAGGGTGATTGGGTCGAATGAAGTCTTTGAAGCCTTCAACTTCTTTTGGAGCCCTACCTGTTCTCTCAGGCATAGATGTTTTAGCTGGGTGGATTTTGTCTGTAGGTCTACACTACCTTGCTCTGTATCGGTCTCTGGCTTAGGCGAAGGCAACTTCCGTCCTTCGTGCTCTTCTTCTATTGTCTTTTATTGATTTTTTGGTAACTTCGCAGCGTTGTGTGCCGCTTCTGCCTTAGCTGCTGCTTCTTCCATCCTATGTTTCTTTGCCAACTGCACCATCCGCAATTTCGCCTCTTCCTTCTTATATTGCATGGTAGACTTCTCTTCTTGCACTGCGGAGCCAACTAGAGTGTGCCACTCTGGTGGCCATGACTCCAGGACCACGAAGATGACATCATCTGTCACCAAATAGGGTAACTCACGCCATGTCTTTACGAGGTCCTTCCACGCATTGATTTAGACATGGTGAAAATCTGCCTTGAACTCTGCAAAGCTCTAGAGACTATTGTAGACTGTGGGCAATAATCGCGACTTGTGATTAATCCCCATTCTGATGTTCATCTCCATGAGCACCCAGAATATTTTTTTGTCCCTTATCCTTTTTACATCCCTGGTTTCCCATAGCAAAGTGTACTTTGTTGCCTTTGGAAGGTCCTATGTGATCGTCGATAACTTCCTATCTTCGGGCAATTCCTAGGCCACTAGTACTATTGACAACAGAAGCCACACATAGTGAAGAGTTTTTCCCTGCTCCTGTGCCTCATGGTAGTTCTCAAGGAACTCTCCACATAAATAGTTTTCCGAGTTGAACTGGACCCCTTCTGCACATTGCACTACTAGTGCAACCATTGGCGCGGGCACCTCATCCATGCGTCGCTTCTGCATAACCTTCCCTACCAATATCTGCATTGCAACTTTAACCGCAAGGTTGTTGATGCTGGAAATGGCATACCCTCTCTTCTTCTTCTCCAGCTTAAACTTCTTCTTCATGGCCTTCGCAATGGCCAAATCATTGCTCTTTCCCTCCGAGATGTTTGCTAGGTCCTCCCCTTTACAAGGGAGTCGGGTAATTCTGTGAATAAAATGGTCTGTGATGGGGATGGGCTCCTCCAACCATAAGCAGCCATCATGTACCAGGCAGAGCAGTTGCCTAATGACAAAAATGGTCACTCGGGTGAGATGGTAATGCGACACCTAGAGTAGGTTTAGCAACCCTGCTTTCTCAACTCCTCTCAGCCATTTACGTGGCTCCAATTCTATGATTTCAGCCGTTGCGTCTTTCTTCTGGAACATGAGTTGCACGATCACGAGATGTGAGAAATTCTCATGGTCCTTGAGATCCCAATACTCAAACTTCAGCATGAGCACTCATCCAAGTGCACTCCTTCAAAAATAATGCCATCAGGGAGTAGCGAAGTTTGTAGAGAGCTCTTGCTCTCATCTATATCTTTGAGCACATTTTCTTTACCCTTCCGTGAGGAACATATGCAGGAAACCTGGTAAGAGGGTCCACACCCTAGGTTTCAACCTCCATTTCTACATCCTCCTCCTCTGCTAGGATTTATTCAAATTATTCCTCCTCATTGGCCTCCAAATTGATAGCCTTCCCCTTTTCTTCCATGGTGAGCCTAGTCCTAAATAGATTTCTAGGTAATATGTGCACTGGTACCATGGCCTTCTTATCTTTCTTGGGTCTTGGCATGCGCGGCGATTTAGGGATTTATGTGACTATCTCGACATTTTATGGGGCTTCCACTTCCATAATGGCCTACGCAGCTTCCTCGACGGTCATTACTATGGTATCCATGGCTTCTTTAGGTGCTGCCATAGTGCGATTCCACAATTCTCTCAACGTCTCAGGTAATTGCTCAAGAAATGAATTCGCCTTCCGAAGATCAAACAAGTTTGGGTTCATGAATGTCTATGCACGCAACAACTTAGTCCTCACATTTCCAAGTGTTGTTTGCTAGACAACCCTTTGTAATTTATAGCGTCTTTTGAATTTGAATTCAATCATTCCCCCCACATTCGGTCCATTAATGCTCGATTGGCAATAGATTTTCAAGAATTTAGCCCATAAAGTTCACCTTAAATGTGTGCTGCCCACTCCATTTGGTCTCAAACCAAGCATAACATTGTGAATAGTGACTGTAACAGTCACTTTCTAGCCAACCCGCATGGAAGTGAAGCTACCCTTGCGCTATCACGGACCCTGGGACATTCAATACTACGTGCAGTCCTAACATCGTGTAGTCCCTAGGCAGAGTAGTTTATAGTCCTGTACCTCCTTTCAGTTGCCTAGAGCACTAAGACTGTGCTTCTGTCGGCTAGTTAGATGGTCGAGTCCCCTATGTATGTCTTCAAATGACTGCCTTGAATTTTCCTAGGAATAGTTCTCCATTTAACTTTACCAACTGCACCACACCACCATCTATGATCTCCTTAATAACATACGGTTCTAGCCAATGCATTATGATCTTCCCTGGGAATTTATTGAACTTGTTGTCATACAACAACACCAAATCATTCACCTTGAAGGTGTGCAACTTAATATGTCGATTTTGCCAAGCCTTTTCGCATTGCTTTTGGACTTGCTGGTGAAATCCATCCAAAAATTGTTCTTCCTCGAGCTCCTCCAACTGCACGAGCCTCTCCTCTAAGGCTCCGTGATCCATCATACCTATGAGCGCTGCTATGTGCAAACTAGGCACAATGTATTACATGGGCATTACGGCTTCCACTCCATAGACAAGCCTAAAAGGTGTCTTTCTCGTCAGTTTTTTGCATGTCATCCTATAAGCCCATAATACTGTAGGTACACACAGCTTCCAATCCCTTCACTGTGCATTGCATACCTTGTTCAGCACATTGCACACCTTGTTGAGTGCCTCTGCGCATAGAATATTTTGTGTGATATCTCCTCCTGCATAATGTCTTCCCAACATTAAGAGCCATTTGCACCTTTGTCCCTCCAACACACGCTTATTGACCAGGTCTTTCCTTGTGGAGTACATGTGCATCTGCTTAGGTTGGGGCTCTTTTCCATAGGTCTGCATCCTCCTGGCCAAATGCGTGTGTAGACCATCCTATTCATTGTACTTATCTGTTAGTCACACCCTAGGCTTCCAAAATCGTGTGCACATCATTGTCCTACATTCGTGCCAGTCATAAAAGATCCCTTTGTGCGTACCCCACCATCTTGCAGGTATAGTTTGCAGTACCCAGTCTAAGGCCTGGAATCGTTGCTTTTCCTGTACTTCTCTTTCAAATTTATCCAAGAAGGTATCTACCTCATTTATACCATCATAAGTAGGCAGCTCTCTTACTTCTTTTGATACATAGTGCAGTGACTTTGTCATCATATTACAATTCAATGTAGTTACCTCATGTAACCAATTCTACCATCGATCTGTTTCCTCATCTGAATCTGAAGTATAGGAGCTTTCATGCTGCCATGCAATCCACCCATCCATGATGGGATTCACCCAGTTTTGGTCTTGTGTTGTTATCTTATAGATGCGGTCCAAATCATCATCGCTTTCATAGTCACACAATGACTCCATATAATGTGATCCTTTAGTAGGGTCCAGGGTTACAACTATGCGCCGTGGCTTCTTTTCAAAAATAATTTTGCACTTCGTCAGATTGATTACCCCATTCATGTCAGTGGCCCAGTAAATTCCTAAGAGCACGGGGTAGGGATTGCTATCATCAAAAACCTGTATCACTTAAAAATCTGCCAGCGTGCTTGCTCCCTCAACATCCACAGTCAATCCCTCCAATCACCCCATGGGTATTGTCTTCTACTTGTTTTCCATCCTTAGCTGAATTGGAGACCATTGTAGCGTAGGTCACCCCATTCGTTCCCATGTCTACCTTGGCAGAACATTTGCATCTGATCCCAAATCCAGAATTACTTGGTCCATCGCATATTCTCCAATCTATGCAGTTTGTGTCATCTCTCTTCCCATTCTTGTCTTATACTTTCCAATCTTCCGAACTACGCATGGTTCTCCTGCCGCGGTCCCAACGCATTTGTTGATGAGTTCCTGTAACCCTTTCACCACCTTACTATCACGCAGTAGCTTTATACATGTTTCCAGGAATTTTGTGAGCATAGATGGGTCCATCTTCGACTTTGGTTTATCTTTGATTCCTAAAGTGGAGGCATCAACGAAGCTTTTCTTAGCTTCCATGAAAGTTTCTCAAGTGCACTCCAAATTAAACTCTGCTTCTTTCAACGGAGCTTTGCGAACCCAAGTTATATCTTTTGGCTGTTTGCCTTTGTCATCTCCTGTCACGATTCCACTTCGGAGCAAAATGTTCACATTTGGGTCTTCCTTGTATGGCTCAGACCTCATCATCTACAGGTTTTGAGTCGGGGGAGGTGGTAGCACTCCTTTGTCATGTATCCTAGCTATCAACGTAGGACATTATTCTATCTCATGATCAAACAAGGTGCAATACAAACACAACGTGTGCGTTGGGTTCATGTAATCGTAGGCGTAATGTCCTAGCCTTCTGCAATTGTAGCATATCAATTGTCCGCTACCTCTTCCAGGTCCTCCTCTACCTCGACCTCGTTTGTGCCCGTGAAATCCTATTCGTGCCATTCCTGCATTTTGGTCAAGGGGCCACATTTCGACCTAAACTCTGTAGGTGGGTGTTATATCCATCATCAATTCATAACTTCTGAAAGTGCGCTCATCATGTCCCATTGACTTGCAAAAGTTGCAGAACAACTGTTGCGAATTTTGTGTATACTTCTATAACAAGTGACAATTGTTCGTGGCATGTTTTCCTACTATTTGAAAAATTGTGCACCACAGAGCAGGTGCCATGCTAGGTCCTGCTTTCACTTCTGGCCTTAAGGGCATTGGTCCTCCTCCTGCGAGGTAATTTTTGAAAACCGGGCAATGGTCCTTGTCATGACCCTCACCCTTTCATTTTACGCACCATACCTCTTCGCACACTTCTGATCGAGTTGTCCTATCCTGTTTTAGACTCTGCATCTCAAGGCATAAATTATTCAGTTGCATGTGGATCTGCTGAACTCCTAAGTTAGGATCCTGCATCAGGGTCTTGTGTAGCCTCATATCAATCTCTAAGGCCTCAGCCTAAGTCGTTATCTTCTGTTGCGATAGCGCACTCCTTTAATGTGGTATTACCGAAGCTACAAACCACTCGCGATTCCCTCCATTTGTCAAATTCATATTAGCTTCATGAATCATACATTTCAGCCTCTGATCCAGTTCCCAAGGAGTCTCGCCTAGTAGCATCATGATCTCTTTGAATCCAATGATCGATTGTGCTTCAAACTTTGGCTTGCTAAATTCTCTATTTAGCACAGCTTGGATATTTGTGATTCCTACATTTAGATTATCATTGGAGTGCTTAATATACCATGTCAGCGCCCGAGCCTGCAAGGTGCTAACCAATGTTGCTTTATTTCTATTGTCATATGTAACTCCTTGTGCTTCCCATACAACCCTTACCAAGAACTAGATTTGGTCCAGATCGTCATTTCCCAAAGCTTTGAACACAGGAAACTTCACTGTGCTTGCCATATTGAATTGCGGTGGTAGTGGAGGTGATACGAGTGAAGATGGAGGTGATGGTAGTGAAGCTGGTGGTAGTGTGGGTAGAGGTGGTATTCGTGGAATTATTTTACTTATTAGATGGATTGCACTTTGCGGTGAGACCTTTGCGAGCTCTTCCTCGTCCCTTCGCGGAGGTGAAATCAAGGAGCTAGTTTCTGGTCCCTTATTTCCTTCGTTCCTATAATATTTTGCACTTCGTGTAGCCCTGAACATCAAGGTAACTGCTTAACCCTCTTTTCACACAATAACATTTTAATCCAATTATTCAAAGACTTTAAGTACTTACCTTGCAGTCCTTTGAGAAAGCATCACTCTACCTCACTATAGATAACTGAGGTGTCAACCATGAACTCAGTAATGAATCCTCCTATAATACGTTCGAGCCAATGATCAATGCACGTGTAATCTTATCCTCTGATGCTTCCAACCTTCGCACTAACTCTGGGGTCCACACAATAGGACTGTCAAGCTTCCACCTTCCTTGGCTATCTTCTAGCTTCACGATCCACTCATATAGCTTAGTAGGGAAGGACGTGAAGAAGATTTCATGGATCTCCGTATACAGGTAGCAATCTAACCACTCTTCTTTTGACAGTAGCGGGTTTTTGGTCTCCTGCACCACGAACTTGTGAATTTTTTTGTCCAACCATCCTTCAATTTCTTTCTTAGTTGGATTCCAATGATATGACATCGGACATCTCTATGCAGATTCTAGTCTCGGCAATGGAACCATTTGTTGGCTTATGGGGGCCTGACCTAGGTTCAAAGTTATTTAGCCAAACAAATCCCTACACTACTAGCCCTTTTGGCATTAGCCCGCAGAGCGCAGACTGAAGTCTCACCCAAAGGAGTATGGGGGGATGTTGGAACCAAGTTTTTGCACCCTTGAGATGTCTGAGATGTCGATTTAGTCCAGCTAGATCTGTCTTCGTGTAGGTCATTTTGCACATTGTTCTAACCTTCAATACCTTCATGACCTATTATAATCGTCTTTTGTGCAGCCCTAACCAGGGGTTGATATGCTTTCACACTGCTAGGGCAACGAACTACACTATTTCCCCAAACTACACCATGTATCTTACTTATCTTCTTAACATATCTTAGTTAACTTCGTGTAAAAAGATATTCTATCTTGCATTCACTTAATAAATACAATTATACACATTCACGCATCATATAAGTATTAGAATTGAATTTCATACCCAAGATAACAGATGCATAAAATAGGAAATAACTACATAGAAATGATAGGAAACTTCTCTTTATTAATACTTCCAATTGTTACAGACTCGACTCACCCTGCGCACTCAGCTGCAGGGGCCCACACACTCAGCTACAGACTACTAGGCCTCTGTGCACTCAGCTGTAGAGCCTTCTCCTACTCTACGACCCAAAAGTAAACTTTTCTCCATAGATCTATCTCGCATACATCATATGTTCATCTTTTCTTATCCATTTCTATCTTAACTACTTAGAGCCTCACTCTATTTATACAATCCCATGGTCCGTAGATCTCTATAGCCGACATTACAATAAAAAAACTAAGGGTGGACAACCCTATGACTCTTTTACAAACTACATGCTCCGCGCCCACAAAATGCGGAGTCTTTACATCAAAATTACAATCTTTGACCAAAATCTAGGTTCTAAAGCCCCAAAACTTCCCTTGGGGAATCCCGCGCCCAACATAGGATGTGAGTGCTACTCATTCATAGACAATTTCTTAGGATATAATCAGGTACCAATAGTAGTAGAGGATTGAGAAAACTCAACATTTGTCTCGGAATCTAGTTTATTTCTGTTTAGAGTTATGCCATTTGTATTAAAAAACTATTTGGTAATATTCTCTATAATTGTATTAAAATCATCCCAAGAGTATATATAAAACAATGGTTGTCTATTTTGATGATTGGACTATTTATCGCCTCTTGAGAGATCATGTGTAGTGGCTTAAATTCATACTAGAAAGGAGTATATAGATTCATTTGTATCTTAATATTAAGAAGTGTCTTTTTGCCACACCTATTGGAATACTGCCAGGACATATTGTATGTAAAGAAGGAATCAAATTTTACATATCAAATCTTAAAGTGTTCCTTGGCTTGAAGCCCCATATTAATCAAAAGCATAGTAAAATATTTCTGGGTCATATAAGGTATTGAAGAAAATGATCAAATGATTACTCTAATGTTACTTATCCAACAGATGAATTAATAAGAAAAGATGTAGAATGTGTATGGAGTAAAGAATGTAATGAATCATTTGAACTATTAAAAAGGAAATCGGTAGAGATACCATTGATAAAATTTCATGTTTGGTCTAAAACGTTTCACGTACAAGTTGATGGATCCAATGTAGTAATTGGAGAAATACTAGCACAAGCCAACAATGATACAATTGTCCATCCAAATGAATATGATAGTAAAAAATTAAATAAAGGATAAAGGCATTATTTTACAACAAATGCAAAGCACTAGCCATGATCTTTGCCTTGTATAAATTCCACCACTAGCACTTGACCAATTCTTTCACATTCTTCACTAACCATCATGCTTTTAAATACCTTGTAAATAAGCCAATAAATTAGGGGAGGATTTGTTTATGGTTGTTACTATTTCAGGAATTTGAATTTGAAGTAATAATATGACTAAGAAAAAATCATGTCAAGCTAGATCACTTCTCTCGACTTGGCATAGGAAAAGAGCGAATAGATATTGACAACAATTTAATTGATGTGCATATTTTTTGCTTTGAATCGACTGATGTGCAATTTTCATAAATTATACAATGTTTACATGTAGGAAAAGAAATGGAAGAACTTATTGAAAAGAATAAGAAAGTTCTACCAATGAAAGGAGCTCATTTTACATTAATAAATGAACAACTATATTTGTTGGGAACCAATGAGGTACTTTGTTGGTGCACTTTAAAACATGAATCACACGGTATAATTAGAAAATATCATAAAGGCCTAGCAAGATGACATTTTCCAAGTGACACAACAACAAGGAAGATACTTGAAGTAGGATTGTGGTGGTCAACATTATTTATCTATTGTTGAATAGAATTCCAAAAATGTGATATATGTCAGAGAATGGGCATACAAATTTAGGAAAAATGAAATTCCCTTACACTTGATTAAATGTACTCTTCCCTTTAACATTTCCGTCATCGACTTCGTTCGACCCTTTCCTCAAAGAGAGAAGAGGACTAGTGTAAAATATATAATTATTCCAATCAAGTATTTAACAAAGTGGGAAGAAGTTGAATTGGTCGAACCTTGTACTAAGTAGTTTCCAAATTCATTTATCAACATATAGTGAAAATATTTGGTTTCCAAATAACTCTTATCAATGATCGAGGCACATACTTTGTCAATACTACTATCAACATATTGCTACAAAAATTTATAATTAAATTGTAACATACCCAATGCCTTCATGCTAGATTAAGGTATGGTACCAATTTTTCTTCTTCTTCATGAGCTCAACAATCATCTCTTATAATATTTTGTGACATACGTAATGCCCTAATCCTTCATTAGGGATTTGGGGCATAAAATTTTCTCTAAATAATTTTATCAAATAGTTCCCACACATTGTCTAATCACCATCCACAAAGCCACATTTTTTTGGGGAATTTCATCAAATAATTTGTATGCACTATTTATTTTTCTCAAAACCCAATCTTCCATAGAATATATCTTGGAAATTATAGAGGAAAAAAATTTGAAATTTCTACCACAAATACTTTGAGATATTTTCTCGGTCTCCTCAAAGTTTTATAATAAGGAACCTCTTAGAATGGAAGTTCTAGGAAGAATGCCAAGCTGACCTGTTTTGAGGTTTGATTTTTGGAGCATTCACAATACTTGACTTACTATTGTAATATATTTGAAAATATAGTGAAAACATATCTAAATATCTACCAGAATTTTCTTGAGATACCCCTAAATATTGTCAAAGTTTTAGCCTCTGAAACCACCTAGAAGAAACGTTATAGTGAAAATGCCAATTTGAATATATTTCAGGAGCATTCAAGAAGCTCAAAGTTCTTAGAGAATAACTCCAAAAATATAGTGAATTAAGTTCCGAAAGTTTAACCAAAAGATATGCAAGATTTCCCCTCACTATGGTCCATGTTTCAGGCTTTGGAACCTCCTAGAAGAAAATTTATAGTGAAAATTCCAAGATGGCCTATTTAATGAAGCATTTAGGAAATCTGAATTCCTCAAATCATATTTCAGAAAATATAGTGGAAAAGGATCTTAAAATTGAACCAGATGACTAGTGGGATATTCCATCACCATGGTCAAAATTTAAACCTATGGAACCTCCTAGAAGAAAAATTATAGTGAAAATAACAAGGTGACCAGTTTACCCCTTAAATTGCATTTAAGGGGTAAACTGGTCATCTTGGAATTTTCACTATGTTGAAATTTTTATCATACATGGCCACCCTTGTGTTGGCAATATGGAAAGTTAGCATTGATGTCAACTCTTTATTGTCTCTTGGTTTGAAGATGAGGTTGTCACCGAGTGTTTATTGTATCATAGGTTGTATTGTTGTGGTGGCATGATGTTGGCATTATTAATGTGTTCTAGAGCTACAAAATTGCATGGCATGATGTTTGCAGGTGGTATCAAGTAGCAGTTCTACATTTGAGAAAAAAACCTTTGGATTTTCCCCACATTACTCGATGTATGTAGTTTAAATCAGGGAAATGTGAATTTATAGATTTGGAAACCAAAATTTTTAGTTGATAATAATAAGTGTCTGCAACCCAGATATTTAGGGAAAATTAGTGTTCATGAACCTAAGCTTAAAAAACAAAACCATGAGCATATACCATTGAAATTTCCAATGGTACCCTTCCTCTTCATTTTGATTTTTTTCCAAAGGAGCACATTGATTATTTGTTTTGGTCCACGAGTTTATTGTACCTTACTAATTTGATTTGCTCATTAAATGAACACTAGCTAAGCTGAAGGAGTGATATGATATGAAGTGTCAATGTGTTACAGTGGAAACATTGTAGTGTTTGATTTGGTGCATTTGGGCCACCATTTTAATTAGCTATACACATAGAGTGATGTGAATTGATTGTAACTACATACATCTAATGCAACAAATATACGATTACACATTGGTGAGAGGAGAAAAGGTGTCAATCAACGTGTTGGTTGAATCAATGCTTCATGGAATGTTGAGTATGTTATGTATGAATGTGTTGAATGAGTTGTTGATCATGTAAAGAGCTAAATTGGGATTGCATTTAGGTCCTAGGGTGCATTTTTTAAATGTGAAAATTATATAGATAATAGATGCTAATGTGACATATAGTTTTTGAACCGTTTCCCTTGAAATTGTAGATGCCATGACTATTGGCCTCAACAAGAAAGTTGACCTTTAGAATTGATAATGTTCGTCAAAAGTTTAAAAAGGGTTGATCTTCTTTATAATTTTTTAAGGGTGGTCTCGGTAAGGAGGTCGATTGTAATTAATGATGATGGTTTTGGTAAAAGACTAGTTTTTAAACCTGTGTAGGCCATGATTATAAATGAACTGATACACTCATGTGCATCCAAAATTTATTTTTGAAAATTATGCTAAGATATAAGTATTCCTAATTATCTCATGGAATTTTGAGACATGTAACTAATGAATAAAACAAGATACGCGTGAAACTATAAGGAAACATGCTTGGTATAGCATGACAGGGCAACATGCTTGGTATATCATGGTAGGGAAACACCCAATATGTATTTCGCATTAATGATGCTAACAATTAAATATAAGTGGCACCACATAAAGATATTGGTACATAAAGACAAGAGTAGTTGGTAAGATCTCTTAGACACTTGATCCAACAAGGTATAATGTTGGAAGAAAGAAGAAAATGAGGAGGGGGCATTCCCTCAAGACCCACTGAGAAGCATTGAAGTATTCCTCTTAGGAGAAATTGGAGGGGTGATACAAGTTCAAAAGGCTTCCATGAAATCTTGAAGAAGGCTCAGACTAATATTTTATTCATGAACCCTTGGAAACATTGGAACTCTTGGGGATTGAGTTGTTGTGGTTGTTGAATGTTTTATGTTTTATGTTTTGTGTTTCTCTATTGATTTTATGATTGATTCTCCTTTTTTGTTGTTGATTTGTACATGGCCATGCTACCTCGTGTATGGTTTTGTATTTTTGTATGAACTTTCATGATTTTTTATTTTCTTTTATTCTTTCCTCCTATGCCTTGGGGGTCTTGGGAAAATTGTTGGGTGTGGAAGCGAGGTGACGGAGCTCTAGGTAAGAGTTGAGTGGAACCCAACAAGAAAAGTAAAGACCTAGATGAATCACAGTGCATGAATTAAGGATAATTGAAGGAATGAAGGAAGGGTATGACATCCAAATGGGTTGGTTGGGTCCATGGGAATAAATGAATAGTGACAGGGCAACCATGTGAATGACAGGGAATGACATTACTAGAAAAAAATTGTTGGGTTGATACCTCTAGGGTTTGCAACAAGTAGGAATAAAGGAATTTGGGTAATAAATTTCTTGGCCAAATTGGGAACTATTTTTGTCAGTGTTATGCATGCTTTGCATGGATGTAGGAGGTTCCCTTAACCTTGATTTTATTTACATGTGTAAATTTGTGTTTGTTCAAGATCATGTTGATGTAAATATATGAATTCCATTGTGTCTGACAATGTCTTGTCAGGAATCATTCTTGTGGAAGAATAACTGTATAAAAAAACTTAATTGAAGTAAATGCAAATGGTTGGATGAATGACATAATAAGTTTCCCAATGAGATTCCTCATTGAAATATCAATCAATTGAGCAGGGGAAATCCCTAGCTGATTGATAATTTTAATGTCATAATAATATGAATTTTATATTCTCATGTTGTATCTCATGGATGACAAGGAAATACTAATGGTTGTGGAAGTAGGTATATTAACTAATGATCGAAACCCTTGATTGAAATATTGGGCATGTACTCCAGTAAGAACCATGCAAGTGCCAAAATAGAATTTGATGGAGTAGAGAAGCTCAAATGATAGTCCATTGAGAAGCCCAAAAGGCTTCCTAGATAATAATCACTGAGTAGTTGTTATGCCTTATAGGGATGATATATCCACTAGAGTCTGTGTTGTTGAAAACTTCTGGGAGGTTGAGGCACCTATGACTAGTGGGTTGATAATACTTGATGGTATTTCCATGAATTTGGGCTAAGAACACGGGTGGAAGTTCCACTGAGAAGTTATTGAAGAGTGCACTCTTATTCCTTCAGGAGTAATGAAACTGATAAAACCTCCTCATAATTAACTATAAATCTCTATCAAAGGTTTGACTAAGACTCTTTGTGCTCAACATCAACCCTTGCACTAATTTGTATCCACTATGGTATAATAGAAAGGAGTTGTTGTGAACACTTGATAAATGTGATATTTTAATGACATGTGTATGAATGGTTGAGAACACATTTAAAGCACAAGACAAGAGGTATAATTTAAACTACTACAATTTATTTATAATGAATCTCATGATATATTTTATGCCATGTTATAGGGAAGCATGGGAATTTCTAGTCTATGTGAGTGGAGTTGTTTGCAAGACAAATAAGAAACGACTTGAAGATATCAGAGTGCATAGTAAAAGCACTGGAAGACTAAAAAAGAGCCACTAGAAGATGATTGATTTAATGGGTATATATCCATTGAGGTTATAGGAACTAAACCGTATATGTGAATTATAATTGTAAATGAGCTATAAATATAAAGCTCACTATCATTATGCTTGGGTTAAGCATGTTTTCCTTTGTGTTTGGGAATCAAAATATCAAGGATGATGTTCCTCCAAGGGGGTGGGGTTTATGACATAACCTATGTTTTAAATCCCCTTGTAAATACTTCCTTGTAATAATGTAAACATAAATTAAAATTGTTGAGAAAAAGGAACACAGATTCCATTGCTTGAGGAGGGAGATTAATTGAGGAATTGGTTATTTTAAATATCATTCATGGGTTGACTAAGTGGTTTTAATGGGCTAATTGTGTATTAAAATTAGCTAGATAAATGAAGGACAAGCCCATGTGTCTTTTGGGCTTAACTGCAAGCAAGAAAGGACAAAATGAAGGTAGATGATGGTTTGTGCTTCCCAAGAAGGATGGGTTGCATGGATCCTCAGGAACAAGAGACAATTAGCTTGTCAAAGTGTGCAGGAATGGCACAAGATTACTTTTTCACGATTAAATGGGACTCAATGATTTTAGAAATCAGAGAGAAGATGATGATGATAAGCTCTAGTTGAATGAATAGAGGAGGTTGAGAGGCTCCTATTGAAAAGAGAAAGGAGGTCAAGAAGGTCTATAAAAATATAGATGATTCAATATGCACTGCAAGAAAATAAGGGAACAGGGAAAAGAGGAGGCCGAGAGGCTCTTGATGATAAATTTGATTTACTGAGATGGAATAAAATGTTATGTGACTGAGAGAATTGAGGGAAAGAGAATCTCATATGATAGGCTAGCTGAGGAACCTAAAATGCTTGTTGGTTGATAATAATTAAGTAGTGGTTGTGCCTTACAAGGCTGATGAATCCACTAGAGTATGTTGGTTGCAACTTGTAAGAGGTGAAGCTACCCAAGGATATTGGGTTGATAACACATGATGTTAGTTCCATAGAATTGGGCTAAGAGCACAGGTAGATGTTCCACTATGTTGTTTGTGAGTGCGCTCTTATTTCTTCAGGAGTAAAGCAGCTAATAAAACCTCCCAACTATTAACTATATATCTCTCTCGATGTCTAAATTGAGACTATTTGTGTGTCCAAATCCCTAGATATGTTGGGATTCTATATTTAATTTGCTCTATATAAATGAAAGTGTTGCTTGTCTGAGGTGAAATTGTTGAATAGTTGGTGGGTGATGGCAGTGTGGCCTTGAGACACCCTGTTTTAGTTGATGATATTGGTTTAATTTCCTAGATAGATTATGGTTGTATTCTAGTGTAGTGGTTCATTATACTTGGTTGATTAATATAATAGTTTGTGGGTGGAGATGAGGAAGCCTTGCGACACCACGTTTTAGCTAATATTATTGGTTTAATATTCCTCTAAAAGAACTCTACCTCAATCTCTAGAATTTGGTTTGGGGGTGACTACTGCAAGAAAGGCTTGGTTGTAGTGTGTCAATGGTGGGGTGGAGATTTCAAGTCCCAATCTCATTTATTGAGCACATTTGATAAGATAAGTGTGTATTCAAGCCTTGTTCATTTATTTTTAAGCATATGTCTAATTTGTTGGCTTAAAGCTTGTTTTGGTATTGTTTCAATGTAATGGCATAATACTTGTGACATATTGTGGAAAGTGATTTTTTGTATGCATTAGGAATGTTGAATTATTGTATGATTCCTGAATAGTTGAATGAATTCTTTTGTGCAATAATGAGCTTGTTTTTTTTCTTAGCGTTAGAGTAAGAGGCCTATAGATCACTAAAAGTACTATGATCTTGAATTTGGTCTAATGGGTCTAGGTATAATGGATGGAAAAATCTTTGTTTTTATTGTTATGTAACTAGAATATTTGGCCATCGGACCTTACTATCAACGACTAATATCAAGAGAGATAGCTCTAAAGATTTGTATCACTATGTGCATACATACTCATATGGAAATGAGTTGGGGTTGAGCCTTAAGGCATTAATGGCCTGGACCTCAAATCAAATTAGCCCATGTGTGCAGGTGTAAAAGCCAAGAAACGAGGGTAGGAAAATGCCAAACCATATACGCTTATGCTGCCTGGGCTAGACATTCAAGGTTTGGATGAGAAAAAAGGTTCAAGCTTATGAGCCCACGTGAATAGGTGTTGTGTCTAAGTGCTAGCTTGAGGTGTTGAAATTCATTTTCTGGGGTTAAAAGAGTGGGCTCCTTGAAAAACCATATGGTCAGGTGCCATGTCCAAGGGTGCGCAAATAGAATAGCTTAGTGCCATTGGATGCCACGGATGATCCTCACCATCCATGTAACTCTAAAAATATTTCCTCAGAGACTTCAAGTTGAGCAATAGTTATATTCTACCAAGATTTATCCATTAAGACAACCTGGCGTAGTGGTGTTGGGAGCTAGTTCATTCAGTGTAATCAAGGCAGAGGGCCATGAATTATTCATATTGCAAAATGTATTTTACTACACATCGGAGGACCCAAAGGGATCCATGGCCAACATGGTAGCTGAAGTAACCTCAGGGTGACATGGTGACTTGGGAGGCATGACACATGTCAGTTGAACTGGAGCTTTTGTGAGACCAAGTGGCCTATAAAAGGGTGATACATGGCACTCCCAAAGTGGAGCAACATGGAGGGTGTGATGTCACCCCAAAGATAAGGGTTGATGACATTACCTCGATACCTCAACCTTAGAGATTTCTCGTAGTGTTGGGTGTAAACCCACCGAGATTTTATCCCTTGGGTGATGTGGCACTGAGGGGTCCATTTGATAGTGTAATGTGTTGGATTAGAGGTCCACGAAAGGGGGCCTAGCCAATGTGACTACTTAAAGAGATCTCCTGGTAGTTTGACATGACGTATGACATGGTAGTTCCACATAACCTCAGTTGTTTTGAACACTTTGCAAGGAGGGGAAATGTTCAGGATTATATGGAAATGGTGGAGCCTGAAGCACGAAGTCGTAGAAAATGGATTTAGGACACATAGGAGGTGGGTTCCACATGGGATCCACATAACCTCATAATATCTTCATTGGTGGCTTTGATGAGGGATTGCAAAGGGAATTCTAGAGATTTTATCTTTGGGGTGAGGTGGTAGGAAGAGGCATGCATGACACTTGTAAAGTTTATAAAGGAATGTTCACACATATATGTTGTTATATATGAGCCATGAAAAAGTTATAACATGGTACCAGACATGAACAGGTTAGCAGCTAGGGTAGTGTTTCCATGTGGAGATGATGTGGCTATGACTGGGGTAGCCACATTTGCACCACATGGGATCCACATGGAAGGTTAGATTATGTGGCGAGACCTAATAGGCTAGAAATTGGTCAGCCATATCATTTGATTTGGGAGTCAAATTGAGACAAATTTTATATCGTTAGAAAGATATCAAAGAGATGAACGCAATGATGTTATCCATTTTACATTTTGGGGAAGTTGAGAAAGATAAAAAAAAATTAGACCCCATTTCCATAACTAGACTTTTGAGGTTAGGTAATCAGAGTAACTAACTCCTACCCTTAGAAGGGGCTAGGGATAGTAGAGAGTGTGTTATAATTGGCACAAACAAACAAGTGAGGTGGTGATGCATATATTACTAGACCTGTGGCCAATAATAAAAAGTATCAACCCTTATTGTCAAGGTCCAAGAAAAACTCAACCATGTTAAGGTTTTTGTTAAAATTATAGTTAATCAGATAAAGGACCTTGAAGATAGAATAATCAAAACAATCAGGCATGCCAAAATATGGTTCAATAACAAAGAAATTGTTGGAAGATAAAGATAAATAAATAAAGAGTTTAAGGTTGATCATGAAGCATCCAAATTAAAATTTGACTAACCTAGTAGAGACCTCTCAATAGAAAGAAGAATAGAACAAAAGGTTATAGTAAATTCAAAAAATCATTGAATGTGAAGGAAGCTAAATGCAAAGAATTAAAGGATAAGACTGGAAAGTTGATTAAGGAATAAAAGGAGAAGAAAAAATGATACCTAAATGAAATAGAAAAGTATAAAATGACTCTTGATAGAACTTTGAAGATAGACTCCTCAAGGAATGTGTATCCTAACAAAGTGAAACTATTTCAAGCCAAAATTGATGAACTAGAGGATTTAAAAGAGAAGTAGTTGGAGAGAGAAGAATTACAAAAGAGTTGCAATAATCATAATGAATCAAAGAATAACTTCATTGAAGGGTTCCGGGATAAATCAGTAAATAGGGAAGAATAAATTCAATCTCTCCAAAAATATTTGTGAGATTCTCTTTTGGGAAAAGAGATCCTAATGGAGGCTAAAGGAAATATTTGGGACATGATCAATAATAAAATCCTTCAAATGAAACCATATGTCAATATCTTAGGGGAATGTGAAAAGAAAATAATTTTAAATTTGAATATAGATATTAAGAAATGAGTCCTCTAGTCAAAGAAAGGTTGAATGATGTCGATTTGATCATTGATCATTTTAACTCTCTAAAAAGACTGTAATTGCAGGCACTACATTTTTCTAACAGGGACAATTTTATCGTAGCCCTCATTATGGTCAAAGAAAGTAAACAGTTTATTCAAGAAACAAATGATCATATTTATAAATCTATGGAAACGATTGATATGTTTAAGGCATAATGGAACTATATTAACATATTTGGTATCTCATCCCTTTGGAAAAATATAACTTGGGTACTAGGACAACAAACTTTTGAAGAAGAATTTAAAAAGGTAAGATGGGTCTTTAGATATTTCTCGTATAATCAAGAAGGAGCTATCTCTAGCCATGTGATTTTGGATTCCTTTATAGGGGAATTCAATATTCTAACACTTTTTTTATGGCGTTGGAAGTCCACTAACACAGGGGGTTTCCCTGATATGAGGTCCCAACTAGACCGCACACCATTTGTAGTAGTATTCCCATGTACATAATAGGCCTTGCCACCATAACTTAAAGGTTTTCCTTGGCTTCAATAAACAACATAAGAGAGTATGCAAACAACCTTTGAAACAAGAAAGTTAACACTGTGAAACATACAATTGTAATGTATATAAAGTACTTCCACAGAAGGGAAAGAAAGAGTGATCCTATAGAAGAAAAGTAATAGCACTATCCTAAAAAAGACACATGAGAGTAAGGAAAGCCTTGTTAGTTAACCTGCAAAATAGTTCACAAGATAAAAATGATCATGAAAGAAAATAACAACACACGTTCAAGAAGATATATATCAAAGCCAATGAAATAGTTCATTTTCCTTAGTATGTATGAACATAAGCCCGCAAACATTAAAAAAATAGTCTTACAACATTAATGATACATGTATGAAAGTGTGTCGGAATTGAGAGCTTCAAATATTGAGTGAAAGTTCCAAGATACACAATCACAATGATGAAACACTAGCTCCAATAGTGGATCAATAAATCACTACTTGTTCCTCCAAATAATTATCTTATCTCCTATGCCAAGATAGAGAAGCAAAGGTGAAAATTCCTTTGCTTGATTTGTGAGGGTTTCTTTATAAAATATGAAATTTCCATTCACCTCCCACGTGACTCTTGACCTCCTTCATGACTCTTAATCTCCCATATGACCTTTGAGATTCTATGTGACCTTTGAACTCCTACATGACTCTAAGAATTCATAGTGACTTTTAACATTCCATGTGTGACCATTGGGCTTCCACACATTTTATATTTTCTCATTTTGAAAATAGAAAATTACATTCCACCAATAATGTGGCACAAATACATGGGACCAAACAACACTCTTGCGTTGACACTTTGAATGACCATAATTTTGTGATTGTGACATGAGACTTGATGGAAATGTATTGATGTGAGGTTGCTTTCTCCACTGCTTTGTCTTCAACTCTTGATGATTGACCTACGATGTGCTTCATCTTCACCTTCCAAAGGATCTAGATGAATATTGGAACCTTCTAAATCAACCTGAGTTTCCGTCTCTCTGTTGTGGTCTAAGGTTCCTTTATCTCTTGCATGATGGTATCTATGTATCTCATCTCCGTAAGTGTGCTCTTGTCACCTCTACTTGATGAACTCATTGAATATAATATTTCCATGTTAGGATGATAAGCCTTGTAAATGAAGTTCACTCATGTCAAGGAAACATCAGCCCCAAAATCACCTATTCTATCTTGTTTTCTCATATGAGGTTGAGTGTGATGGGACAATGCACAAGCATTGAGAGAGATGCCTTCTTGGGTGTAGTCCACAGAGTTAGGAGCTAGGGAGAGAAGGTATGGATGTTCTGATTGAAAATTGCACAATTGCAAGGGAGAGGCAAGTCATGAATTGTGCATTGGGAAAATCAAGGAGGCAGAGATGATAGGCTTTCTCACAGTGAATGTGCAATGCATAGTGCTTGAAGGGAGGGGTCTATGTGTTTCACATTTGAGCACCAAAAGGGATGAAAGATGAACCTTCTACTCACTTAAAGTGTGTAGTATGTAGTGGATGCAAGGTTGTTCAAGGCATTGTGCATAAGGAAAGTTCAGGAGATAAGAGTGACAAGCTTGGGAACTGTAACTATGCATTATGCAATAGCTGAGTAAAAGGGCCTAAGAATTACATTGTTGGCTTCTGCAAGGGTTTAGAAATGACTTGAATATCCACTAGAAGTGCACAATGTGTATTTGTTATAGAAATTTTTGGGCACT
>APFE031464236.1:979-23306 GCA_000404065.3 Pinus taeda
AATGATAAGTACAAAAAGCAAAAATGTCATATGTGTCTACAATAGGTGATCATCCCATCATTGGTGATGATCTCGATAAGAAACCACTGCACGGGCCACCTTACAAAGGAACCTCCTAAAAGGTCCTAGGACCCCAATCACATAGCGCTGAAGACGACGAGGAATGTCATCTATGCTAGTCTTTGGAATGTCCCCTGTCAAGCGCTCTAGATGGCTCTCCAACTCGGCCAAAGCCTCTGTTGATTCATCCTGCGGGGCTTGTTGGGTATACGACCAAAGTCCCACATTGACTAGAAGTGGGGAGGATCATGGGTATATAAGGATGGACAAATATCTCCATTGGTATGAGGCCTTTTGGGGTAAGTCCAAAATCAAATCCATGACGGCTTAGGCCCAAAGTGGACAATATCATACCATTGTGGAGATGTGTGGTGTCCAGAGTCCTTACAAGTGGTATCAGAGCCATGCCTCAAAGTTAGCCAAGTGGATGAATCCTCGGAATGTCGAACAAAGGTGGTGGACCCTGGTAATATCACGATGGGATCCGTGGATGAGCTCGGCAGGCGGTGTGCTCCAGATTCTTCATGGACGTGTCCTGGTCCCAACACGGTGAAGAGGAGTTGACATGGGATAGAGCAAGCGCTCAAGGCAGGTGGTGTTCCATGTAAGGCGTGCGCTTCCAATGCATTGGAGCAAAGAATCCTGGTTGGTCGAGAGTGGACGGATGGATAATCATTTGAGGGGAGGCTTGATGGTCCTTTGTTCGAGGGGAGGATTGTTGGGTATACGACCAAAGTCCCACATTGACTAGAAGTGGGGAGAATCATGGGTATATAAGGATGGACAAATATCTCCATTGGTATGAGGCCTTTTGGGGTAAGTCCAAAAGCAAATCCATGAGGGCTTAGGCCCAAAGTGGACAATATCATACCATTGTGGAGATATGTGGCGTCCAGAGTCCTTACATTACATTCAAATCTAAGAATACTTCATTGAAAAACATCATTAAAACAACAATACTGATCAAATAGATTAGTCATCTTTGAACAACATAATTTTATTTTGCATACGTTACCTGGAAGAGCCTAACTGGCATGTATATTCTAGTTCACCAAAGTGAACTAGCATACAGATCTACAAATATTAACTCATAACTTCGCTACTATTTCGGACATCAGAAAAACCCAGATCATGACATTCAAAGAATGAAACAAGTGTACACAATTAGATCTGGCCCACCAAATATTAGATCATTGAATGATAAGTCATTTTAGGTCTCATGATCCTGATCTAACATTGAATTCAAAGTGCACAAAATATTTTAGATCAAATCACCAACATAGCCCCTGCAACATAAAATATACTTCAGATATAAATATTCCTTAGAAATCCTTTTCACTTGCACACCTTGGCCTTATGATCTTCTCCTCCTTATATAGGTTTAGGCCTTCCTCAATACGTCAGACGAAAACCACTTAGGACCCATGGTATTCTTGGGTAGGATCAAATAGTTGTTACTTCGATCAATATTGTGGGCTAATACCATGGTATTGACCCGTGGGATTCTCTAATCTTGAAATTCCTTGATTTTCCAACTTGTTCGCACTTTTCCTCTTGCAGGAGTGCATGTATACGTATACACACTTTTTGTTTTGTGGACCTATGTGTATACGTTGTTTTGAGTAATTGGACCTCCATATACATCTTAAACTGCTTTTCACCATCCTTTATCTTCAACTTCTTTGTAATGATTAGTAGACTTTAGTTCCATCTTCCTATTTGTCTCTACCAATGCCCAGTTACATCTGAATGGATCTGTTACACTGTGCCTTGACTTTCATCAAAACTGAACTGACCTGTGAGTGAGTTTCCATCAAGGACAACACTTGTATCATAATGCCAACAATCTCCCCCTTTGGACTTGATGGAAACCATGCTGGTTTTGATTACTGCAAGCTATAGAAACAATTAGAGATAATAAGAAACACCAAAATACTCTCCCCCTTTGACATCAAGGGGAAGGGTGGACCAAGTTATTCTCCCCCTTTGATATACATTATTTTTTCCATGCTCCCCCTGAGTGCATGTTGAGTGTGCAGAGATATGATTCAAAAGCATAACATGACTCTATAACTCAACTAAGTCAGTATGACCTTCCTATGACCAATGACTCATACATACATCAATCACCCAATGAAGTGGGGATACACCATATTTGAGTCATCCACCCAACCAAGTGGAGATATACCAATTGTTTGTAGATGAAAAATATACAACAATTATTACATCATCCATCCCATGCAAAGTGGGGATACAAATTACATCATATGTCCAATAGGACCCATTGAAATATCGAACATGATAAAAGAAGTCACATCACACCCTAGATCTTTACATGACTTATGCAACAAATGATATAAGTATCTGAAGCCATAGCTAACCTCAGCAACCATGATGCCAACAATGCTGAATGTGAGTGAAATCTAATGCTCCCCCTAAACCTGTGCTACCTGTGCATTGTCAACAAGTCGTTCATCAAGGCATCTTTTTCAATCAAATAAAAATTAATGAACAAAGAATATTATCATACTGTAATCACCAATATCAAACAAAGCATCCATATCGAAGTCTGACCCACTGATTTTTCTTTTCTGTCAAAAAAACATATACACCCCTTCAGCCACAAAATCTTGTGTGTATACGCGACTATACTTCATGAAACCCATGTATAGTAACCTTTCTCTGAAAAATGGAATTAGGAGCAAGATGATGCATTAACTATTCCCAACTTTCACCTAATATATTCAAATGTTTCTCTACGAAGTGGTTCAGTGAATATATCAACAACCTGTTCTTTGAAGGGAACATACTCCAATTTAACCTTTTGTTCATCACCCTTTCTCATAGAAAATGGTACTTAATGGGTATGTGCTTGGTCTTGGAGTGCATGACAGGATTTTCCAAAATATTGATGGCAGTTGTATTATCACATAGAATGGAGATGGGTGGAGTGCATGTGATCTAAATGTCTTGAAATCTTTGAGTGATCAAAAGTAGTTGTGTGCAACAAGATGCAACAACCACATATTCTACTTCAGCTGCACCATGACACTAACCAAGAATCCATATAGAATGCACCTTCACTGGTTCTCTTTCGATCATCAATTTCTTGCCCAATCTCCATCTGTATATGCATGAAGAGTAAGTTCTGTATCTTTAGCATACCATAGTCCAATGTCCTAAGTTCCTTGAAGATATTTGAAAATTCTTTTCACTACCTGGAGATGTGATTCCTTTAGATTTGCTTGGAACCTTCCAACATTTCCTACTGCATGCATGATATCGGGTCTGGTACCTGTTATATAAAGAAAACTTCCAATGATAGATCTATAAGTTGGTACTATTGGCGATTCATTGTTAGACCTGAGAATGCATCTTATCACCATTGGAGTACATACTAGTTTAGAATCTTCCATTTGGTGCTTCTTCAAGATCTGCTTGAGATATTTGGTTTGTGAAAGAAAGATACCATCTTTTGTTTGTTGTACTTGTAGATCAAGAAAATAAGTAAGTTTGGTAAGTAATGACATTTCAAATTCTTGCTGCATTACTGAAGCAAAATTTTGACTCATGGATTCTTCATTGCTACCAAAAATGATATCATCAACATAAACAATTGTTGGCTTGTTGGGGGCTGACCCAGGTTCAGAGGTGATTTAGCCAAATAAATCTCGGTACTACTGGCCCTTTCGGCAACAATCCGGAGAGTGCGGACTAAGGTCTCACTCGAAGTAGTATGGGAGGGTGCTAGAACCAGGTTTCCACACCCTGGAGATGCTTGATGAGTTCTAGTGGTTTGCGGTTCGACCCTGCGCGCAAGTTGCTTCACGTACTTTCCTGTACATCGCAACCTGAGATACTACCTTTAGGCAACACTATTCAAGGGCTGACCGTTGCAATTCTACATTATTACCGAAGACCTTACTAGTATTCTATTGTTAGTTGATTTTCTTTGCCTACTTGCATGCTTTAAGTTACACTTAAACATAAACCATCCATACAGGTGCGCACAATAAATAAACAATGTATTCATAAATTATATCAAACATGTATTAACCCAAGAACAGATGCACAAAATTATGATAAAACTTCTCTTTATTAATTTCTTCCTTGGTTACAGACTCGACTCTACCCTACACACTCAGCTACAGGGGTCTGTGCACTCTGTTGCCGACAACTAGGCCTCTGTGCACTCATCTGTGGAGCGTTTTCATACCCTACGACCGAAAGATACACTTTACACTTAGTCACTTAGACTCTTGCTTCTCTACGATCTCTCCCTCCTTTGAACTTAGAGCCTTACTCTGTTTATACAATCCCATGGTATGCAGACCATGGGTACGCCAAAATTACATTACAAAACTGAGGCAGACAACCCTGTGACTCTAACATACTTCCGTGCCTACAGTTCACAGAGCTTTACAACACAATTTGGTCAAAACTTGGTCTTTGAGCCCCAAAACATGCCTTTGGGGGCATTCCATGCCCAACAGGTCCCGAACACAAACATTGTGAGTCACCCTCGAGTCACTTGGTCAGCGCGACAATATTTGTACAGAGTCCCTCCAACTATTCTGGAACTATGCAGAGATCAGCAACGCACAGAGCTCTTTCTTGATGGATCTGCTACATGCATTATTCCAAGACCTCTGTGTCTAGGGTGCTTCTCTACATCAATGTGTGCATCCTCTATATGTTCATGAGCTTTCCTTCGATGTCTGCCATGATGGTGAAGGAATCATCGATCCAAGGATGGACATGCGCTTTGAGAAATGCCTCCTTGTGTCGTGCTGCATCCAGTTGCTCCTTTAGTGCTTTAACCTGCTACATCCTTGAAAGCCGCTAGGTGAGGACCACTGTCTGCGTAGTTCCTCAGACACTGTCATATTGTTGTTGAAGTTCTTGCACCTCTGTCTCTAAGTGTTGTATGTTGGGGTCCTCCTGCAGAGTTGTGAGGAAATCAAGTGATTCTTCCAACATGCTGGAGTAGTGTCACACTGCACCTCTCACTTCCTCCAATCCTGTTATGATAGCACTAACACACTGTTCTTTGACTTTCGGGGGAGTGGATGACTGCGTTTGTAATCATAGCTCGATGATTTGAATATCCAACTCCAACTGAACCTTTGTCATTTCTTCCCTGGCTCGCAGACTCCTACTACTAACCTATGGATCCACACCTCTACTGGTATATCTATTGCGATGGCCAGCTTTGGGATGCTGTGGCAAGCATCACCTATCATCTCCACCAACTATTGATGTTGCGACACCAATGCATCATGTTGCAAGCTGAGTTGTTCCATGTTTATCTTCTTCTCACTAAGGACTTTGACTACGCAACTCTCCCTAGCACATAGCTCTGCCATTATCCCATCCTGTAATAGATATAATGTCTCACATAGAAGGGTAGAAAGATCAACCCTGAGACCTTTCATCATGCTAAACGATCGCCTATCATCCTCATTTGATGCCATTAGAGCCCCTTTCGACAACACAACTATGTTCGTCATCCATGTGCACAACATCTACTTTGCTGCTGTGGATCCGAGTGCGAGGTTGGTTGAAAGGGTACCAACCTAAGGGGAGTACACCTGTAAGTCCTACAACTATGCTCTTAGGGCCCGCAACATATTTTGGTGCTCTTGCATGAAATCCTAAAGAGCCTCATTGGTGACATCGCGCAACGTCTTGTCGATGTCATGCAGATCAGCCTCGGTTAGGGTGATCGGGTCAATGGAAAACTTCGAGGCCTTGACCTTCATCCGTGGCCCTCCCTACTCTGCTAGGAGTTATCGCTTCAGCTGGCTAGATGCAGTTTGTGGGTTCATGCCTCCTTCTATTTCTACCTCCTCTACCTCCTACCCTTGCGAGGGCATTGCTTGGCCCTCGCCCACCTTCACAGTTGCTTCCTCTGGTGCTTATGCTACTTCTGCAACTTTGTTTTTCTCAGTGGCTTTTTGTGCCGCTTCCTATGCTGCTCGAACCTTGGCTGCTACTGTTTCCTTCTACCTATTCTCGGCCAACTATGCAATGTGCAACTTGGCATCGTCTTTCTTCTTCTACGCTACCGACCTCTCGAGTTCTGCAATTTCGGGGGCATGCCATTCTGGAGGCCATGTATCCAAGATAGTAAAAATGGCATCATCAATGGCTACAAAGGGTAGCTTTATCCACTACTTCATCAGATGCTTACTCGCATTGATAAAGATGTTGTGCATGTCTACCTTGAATTCTTCGAAACTCTGCAGACTATTGTAAACCATAGGTGAAAACTACAGCTTACAATTGATCCACATTCGGATGGTCATCTCCATGAGCACCCAGAAGATCTTAGCATCGTGTATCCTTGTCGCGTCCTTCGTGGCCCACATCGAAGCATACTTTGCGACCTCTAGTAAATCTCTATCAATTGTGGGCAATTGACTGTCCTCTCGCAATTCCCCTGCTACGAGCACTATGGATAGCAATATCCATGCATAGTGAATGTTTTACCCTACTGCTGGGCTTTGCAACGATTCTATAAGAACTTCTGCGAAGAGGAATTCAGACCAGTTAAACTGGACCCCCTGTGCACATTACTTGGCCAGTTTGAGTATCGGTGCAGGTACCTCATTTGCACATCACTTCTGCATAATTTATCTTTCCAGAATTTGGGTTGCCATGCGTACCATTTTGTCCTTGAAGCTGGAGATGGCATAACCCCTCTTCTTCTTTTCCAGCTTGAACTTCATCTTCATGGCCTCCGAGAGGGCCAAATCACTACCCTTTCCTTCCGATATGGTCATGACGTCCTTTCCTTTGTATAGAAGCTAGAAAACATTATGTATCAGGTCTACCATGATGGGGATGGGCTCCTTCAGCCATAAATACCCATCATGCACCAGACAGAGCAGCTTCCTCATGACAAAAATGGTTATCGGGGGGTGCTGGAAATGCGGAACCTAAAGTAGGTTCAACAACTCGGCCTTTTCCACACCACGCAACCATTTCCGCAGCTCTAATGCTGTTACCAACCCCACAATGTGCTACTTCATGAGGTTTGTAGTCTCTAGGTGGGGGAACTTCTCTTGGCTAGAGACGTCCCAATCTTCAAATGTCATGGTCAGCACACGGCCCAGGTGTGTACCTTGAAATGTAATTCCATTTGGGAGGTGCAAGATCTGGACCAAATGCTTGGTCTAGTCTGGGTCCTTGGGGACTTTGGCCTTCCCTTTCTATGAAGGAACATAGGTAGGTAGTTTTTTCGTAGAGTGCATAGGCTGAGTGTCCTCCTCCATGCCTTCATTTTCTTCCTCTACGATGATAAGGGCCTACAAATATTCTTCTTTCTCATCAGTTTCTATCATGATAGCTTTTCCCTTCTCTTCCATCGACAATTTGCTACATAGGGGGTTCCGCAGGGACACATGCATGGGAGCCATTGCTTGGTTATCCTTTTTGGGTCTTGGTGTACGTGGTGATTTTAGGATCTCCACTAAAATATTGGCACCTTCTGGAACATCCTCCACAGTTAGGGCCTACACGGCCTCGCTAGCGGTTACCTCTTCTGTCCACATACCATCCTTACTTGTTTTCATTGTGGCTATGCTGCAATGTGTCACTCACAAATTTAGGAGCTTAATCAACACTTGGCTCACAATACTTAGGGCTCTACTCAATCGATCAATTCGCAAATGACCAAGTCTTTTTTGTTGGTAAGCCATTTCTATTTTACAGTGCTTTTTGAATTCAAATTCAACCGTTGCCCCCAATTTTGGTTCATTAATGCTCCCTTGGCAAAATATTCTCCCAAACCTTGCCCATAAATTGCGTCTTAAATGCCTACCACCCACTCCACTTGGCCTCAAGTTGAGCATCCCATCGTGAATAGTCACTTCAACGGTCACTTTCTGGCCAACCCATGTGGCAGCGCAGCCCCCCGCGTGCAATCACGCACCTTGTGCCTCTCTGCTTCTGTGCACATCTCTAATATCACACAGCTCTTGGGAAGAATAGCTTATAGTCCCGCACTCCCTTTGAACTACTTGGAGCACTAACATTGTCCTTCCCTTGGCTAGTCAGGTGGTCGCACCACTTGTTTAGAGTTCCATATTGTCCTATGTCATGGTTCTTGGAGAATCCCTACCTTTTATTGTTATGGTTGACGTCGTGTACTTCAGTATTTGCCATGCACTGCCCTGGTCACTATTCTTGGCAATGTAAGGTCGAAGCCAAGGCAGCAGATTGATCAATTCACAAAGATAGTTCTCGAACTTGTCGGTAGGATCATACACACTTTGCCTTACCATCCTAGTTTTTTCAGTGAGAAACTCTTCCTTTATCTCGTCCTCCAACCTCTTGACTTTCGCATCCAACAACGCACTTTTCTTTCCTAACCGTATCCTATCTTCTTCAAGTTCTTGGAGTCTAAGGTTTCCATGTTGGATTTATTCCTCAAGTCCCATGCGTTCTGTTTCTTGTGAACAATCATATCTACAGGTGCTACTATGCAAGGACTAGGCTTCACATGCTTCATAGGGATTAAAACATCTATTCATACTTTAGCTTTGGAAGTGCTTGCATGGTCAAGGTCTTGCACATGGCCCTATAAGCCCATAGAACCTCTGGTATGTGCAGGTCCTAATCAATGCTTTTCACATGGTGGACATTGTTCAGTACTTCGCATACTTTGTCAAAGACTTCCACATGATGAATATTCAATGCGCTTGGTTTTATCGTACTTCTTGGTCTTCGTTCACACCATCGTCTTGCCTATTCCTTCTTTTCGATCGTGTTTCCTATCGCGAGGATGGTGTGCACTCATGAGGGTTGTGCATCATACATTTGTACCCATCTGGAAAGGTGGGTGCGCAGGTTGTTTCGTCCATCATACCCAAGTTTCAATCACATCAGAGGCTTCCCAAACTATATGAGCATCATCCTTCTGCATTCGCGCTAGTCCTCAAAATTATGCTGGTGCGTACCTCACCACCTTGCAGGTATACCACACAGTACCAATTTTAGAGAATCGAACCGCTGTTGTTCTAAGACTTCTCTTTGAAATTTGGTTAGGAAATCTTCCACCTACGTCAGCCTGTCATACATAGCCAGATCTCTTACCTCTATTTTCACATAGCATAGTGACCTTATCATCATGTTGCAGTTGAGTGTGGTTACCTCATGTAACTGGTTCTACCATTGTTCTATTTCCTCGTCCGAATTTGAGGTGTAGGAGCTTTCACGCTCCCTTGAAATCTTGCCATCCACTGTTGGATTCACCCAATATTGTTCTCGCATGGTTATCTTATAGATATAGTCTAGATCATCATCATTGTTGCAGTCGCACACCCGCTTTGTGTAGGGCAATCCTTCCGCAGGGTCTAAAGGTACCACTACATGTAGTGACTTTTTATCAAAAATCATCTTGCGCTTCTTTAGATTTATCACTCCATTCATGTTAGTGGCCCAATATATTCCTAGTAGCATGGGATAGGGATTGCTATCATCAACAATCTCTATCACTTCGAAATCTGCAAGCGCGCTCGCACCTTCGATATCTACTATTATTCCCTGCAATATTCTCATTGGTAGCATATTTTTATCATTTGCCATTTGCAATTGAATAGGAGACCATTGCAACTTGGGCCTGCCCATGCGCTCCCATGTCTGCTTTGGCATGACGTTCGCGTCCAATCCTAGATACAAAATCACTTGATCCATTTCATATTCATTGATCTACGTGGTCAATCTCATCTCTCTTCCTATTCACATTGTGTGCTTCCCAAGCTTTTAGACTACACATGGTTCTTGTGATCCAGCACATCTAGTGATGAGTTCTTGTAGCCCCTTCACCACTTTGCTATCATTCAACAACTTCATGCATGTCTCCAGAAAGGTAATGAGCATTGATGGGTCCATCTCTGGTTCCAGTTTGTCATTACTACCTAAAGTGGAGGCCTCCATGAAGCGCTTCTTAGATTCCATGAATGTCTACTTAGCGTGCTCCAAATCAAATTTTGGTTCCATCATTGTAGCCCCATGAACCCAAGCACTCTCTTTTGGCTAGTTGCCTTTGTCATCTCCTATGGTGATACCACTTTGGAGCACAAGAATTACATTTGGGTCTTCCTCACCCAACTCATACCTCATCATTTGCAAGTTTTGAGTCGGGGGAGGTTGGAGTGTTCCTTTATCACACAACCTTGCTATCAGTGTGGGGTATTTCTCCATCTCATGATCAAACTCAGTACAATATAAGCATGATGGTCTTCTCGGATTTGTACAATCGTGGGCATAATGCACTGGCCCTATGCAATTGTAACAAATCTGCTGTATGCGACCCCTTCATGACCCCATTCCACCTCGACCTCATTCGCATCCTTGAAATCCAGTGCATGCCACCGCTACATTTTGATCGAGTGCTTGTGTTTCAGTCTACACTCTATAGGTAGGAGTTCGATCCATCATCAGTTCATAACTTCTATAGGTACACTCATCATGGCCTACTAACTTGCAGAAATTACAGAACAACTGTTGGGATGTCTGTGTATACTTCTATAATAGATGGCAGTTATCTGTAGCATGCTTTCCTCCTATCTAAAAAATCACACACCATAATTCAAGTGTCGCACTCAGTCTTGCTTATGCCTCTGGTCTCAATGGAATTGGTCCTCCTCCCACGAAGTAGTTCGTAAAAATTGGGCAATGGTCCTTGTCATGTCTCTGGCCTTTTCACTTTATGCACCATACTTCCTCGTGCACTTATGGGCGAGTTGTGATGTCTTGTTTCAAACTCTGTATCTCAAGGCACAAGTTTTTCAAGGGCATGTGGATCTATTGGACTCCCAAGTTAGGATCTTGTATCGAGGTCTCGTGCAATCTCATTGTGATCTCCAAGGCCTCGGTTTGAGTGCATAACTTTTACTGTGACAATGTGGTCCTTAGATGTGGTCTTAGCGACACTACAAACCATACGCAGTGTTGCCCATCCATTAGGGTCATGTTGTCTTCATGAATCATACCCTTTAGTCCCTGATCCAGCTCCTAGGGGGTCTCGCCCAGAAGCATCGTGATTTCCTTAAATATGATAATCAACTATGTCTCTGATTTTGGCCTGCTAAATTCACTTTTTAGCGAGCTTGGATATCTGTGATCCCTGCGTTTGGATAGTCATTGGAATGCTTAATGTACCATGTCAGTGCACGATCTTGCAAGGCACTGACTAGCGTTGCTTTCTTTATATTTTCATCCATGACTCCCTGCGCTTCCCATACAATGTTTACCACAAACCAAAATTGGTCTGGATCTTCATTCCCTACTCCTTTGAACATTGGTAACTTTATGGCGCTCACCATATTGAACTGTGGTGGTGTGGGAGAAGACGGGGTTGAAGATGGTGAGACTACCGGTGGTGTAGGTGGAAGTGGTATGCGTGGAATTTGCTGCCCTATCAAACTAATAACACTTCTTGGTGAAACCTTCGCGAGCTCTTCCTCACTTTCTCGTGAAGGTGAAATCAAGGGGTTAGTTTCCATTTATGTGCTACCTTCATTTTTGTAAATCCTCCCACTTCACATAGCCCCAAACATCAATTTATTTGCATAACCCACTTTTCACACAGTAGCATCTTAATCCAAGTGTTCAAATATATAACATACTTACCTCGCGGTCCTTTGAGGAAGCATCGCTCCACCTCACTATCGCTGACTGAAGTATCTACTGTGAACTCTTATGATAAACCCTCCTATAATCCAATTGAGCGAATGGTCCATAACATGCATGATTTTATCTTTCGATGCTTCTAGTCTGTGCACCAGTTTTGGGGTCCACACAATAGGTTTATCGAGCCTACAACTTCCCTGACTGTCTACTAACTTTGCAATCCACTCATACAACTCAGAGGGGAAGGATGCAAAGAAAATTTTGTGGAATTCCGTATATAAGTAGTGCTCTAAGCACTCTTCCTTACTCATAGATTCCTATTTTCCTGCATTGCGAACTCATGAATCTTCCTGTCTAGCCACTCTTGAATTCCTCTCTTTATCAGATTCCAGTGATACAAAATTAGACATCTCTTATGCAGATCCCAATCCTAAAAATAGAACCATTTGTTGGCTTCTTGGGGCCTGACCCAAGTTTAGAGGTGATTTAGCCAAACAAATATTGGGACTACTAGCCCTTTTGGCAAAAGTCTATGGAGCACGAACTTAGGTCTCACCTGAAGTAGTATGGGAGGGTGCTAGAACTAGGTTTCCCCACCCTGGAGATGTCTCATGAGTTCCAGTGGTCCACGGTTCAACCATACATGCAAGTTACTTCGCGCACTTTCCCTTACCTCATAGCATGAGATATTGCCTTCACGCTGACCTATTCAGGGGCTGACCGCTACACTTCTTTGTTATTACCCAAGACCTTACTAATATTTTCCAATGTTAGTTGATTATCTTAGCCTACTTGCATGCTAAGATAATCTACTAACACTGCGATCATTCAACCCTACTTAATATCATGTACTGAACCCATGTAAAGGTCTTCCATGGATATTGAAAATAAGAACAAGAAAATCCTAATTTAATTTTGTCCTTGAATTAAATTAGGAATTAAATTATAATTCTAATTCTCACAGCAACTTGTAACAATTAACACATAAACCATTCATACAGGTGCACACAGTAAATAAATAGTATATTTGTAAATTATATCAAACATGTATTAACCAAAGAACAGATGCATAGAATTATGATAAATATTCTCTTTATTAATTTCTTCCTTGGTTATAGACTCTACTCTACTTGTGCACTCAGCTACAGGGGTCCGCGCACTCAGCTATGGAGTACTAGGCCTCTGCACACTCAGCTACAAAGCCTTTTGCTACCCTACCAACCAAAGATACACTTTACACATAGTCCCTTAGAATATTGCTTCTCTACTATATCTCTGTCCTTTACACTTACAACCTCACTCTATTTATACAATCTGATGGTTCACACACCATCGGTAGGCTGACATTACATTACAAAACTAGGGTGGACATCCCCGTGAGGTTAACACACTTCTGTGCCCATAGTTCGTGGAGCTTTACAACACAATTTGGTCAAAACTTGGTCTTTGAGCCCCAAAACATGCCTTGGGGGGATTCCATGCCCAACAATAACAATAATTAGCAGTTTATCATTTTCAACCTTTGTGTATAAATTTCTATCTGCAGAACTTTTTGTGAAACCTTCTTGTTGTAGATATTTGTCAAGGTGGTAATACCAAGACCTTGGAACCTATTTTAGACCATAGAGATCCTTTTTAAGCTTATATACGAGCTTTACATCATTTTGAAGAATGAATCCTTCAGGTTGTTCAATATAAAATTCTTCTAAATCTCCATCAAGGAAGGATGATTTTACATCCATTTGGTATAGTTTGAATTTTCGAAAACTAGAAAGAGAAAGAAACATCCTTATGGCTTCAAGTCTAGCAACAGGTGGAAAATTTCTTCAAAATCTATACCTTCCTGTTGAGCATACCTTTTACACACAAGTCTGGCCTTGTTTCTAATAACTTCTCCATTTTCATTTAGCTTGTTCTTAAATATCCATTTTGTTCCTATAAATTTTTTATCATGAGGTCTAGGAACTAACTCCCAAGTATCATTCTTTTCAATTTGGCCAATTTCTTCATTCATGGCCCTGACCCAACATTCATATTTTCAAGATTCATATAAATTCTGAGGTTCAATGGAGGATAGTAATGCTCGATAGCTTGAGGTCTGTACAAGAGTTATTCTTGTTTGTGCACTAGCCCCCTTTTCTCCTAGAATTTGATATTCTATATGATTCTTCTTAACATACTTGCATGTAGTCTTTTCCCTATATATTGTATCTTCTTCTGGTGCTTCGTTGGTTTCTTCTTCTATATCATTTTGATTTGATGTGAGAAATAATTCCCCAACACTCTCACTATCATATTCCTCTATTGATTTCATTTGTTCCAGATTTTTGCATGCTTCATCAATTACAACATCAATGCTTTCAACAATTTTCTGAAGTCTTTTATTATAAAATTTGTATCCTTTACTTCTGGATGAATAACCAATGAGAATTCCTTCATCTGCTCTAGGTTTGAACTTATCAAGCTTTTCATCAGTCCTTTTGATGAAACGTTTGCTTCCAAACACTCTAAATTTTTTTACAGTAGGAGGCTTACCATACCAAAGTACATATGGAGTTTGATTGTTATTTACCTGAACATTTGCTTTGTTGAGAATAGTCATTGTAGCAAATGTAGATTCACCCGAGAAGGTTGCAAGAGTTCCCAATTCTTCAAGCATTCCTTGAGCCACTTGTTGAACTATTCTATTCATTGTTTCCACCACGCCATTTTGCTAGGGAGTTCTTGTGATGAAGAATTTCCCCTTTATTCCATGTTGTTCACAAAAGTCAAAGAATTCGCTTGATATGAATTCTCCCCCTTGATCAGATCTGAGATATTTTATTTTTCAATTTGATTCATTTTCAACTAAATCTTTGAAGGCTTTAGACATTTCAAATTCTTCATCTTTATGCTTTAGTAGACCTATCCAGCACATCCTAGAAGAATCATCAATAAATAAAATAAAGTATTCTTCTCCAGGAGGTGACTTTTTCCTTGTTGGTCCACATAAATCAGTATGGATGAGTTCAAGAGGCTTACTTCTTGATCCTTCTTTTTTATTGAAGCAAACTCTAGTTTTCTTAGCAACTTGACATGGTTTGCATATGGTGAGCCTGCATGCTTTTCTTATTTGAGAAAAGCTTAGATGTCCCAATCTTCTATGCCATATCCAGTTTTCATTGGTTTTTCTTAGATAGCATTATTGTTGTCCACCTTGGAGTATGTATAAGTTGTTTAGATTTCTTTTTCCTTTGATCACGATCTTTCTTGTATCAAGCTCAGGAACCACGCATATTTTTGGTCAAAACACAACTTCATTTCCTTGATCACACATTTGACTCCCACTCAACCACTTATGCTTTAAACCATCTACATATATGTCATTTTAGCCTTAACCTTTTTTTTCAAGAAGACAAAACCTTTAACTTTAATGGTATATGGAGTGCCATTTCCAAATGAGGCCTTATTTTCTTTTTCTAAAGAATTATATGAATGAGGTTTCTCTTTATCACCTTTCATGTGTTTGGAGCATCCACTGTTGATGTACCATTGATTTTGTTGTCATTCTACATATAGAGGTATGCCACATCTTTTTGATTGAGATTCCTTATTTCTCTATATCTTGGGATTTAATGATATTTTATCCTTTTGAAGTGATGGCCAAAATTTTCTCTTGCATTTAGATTCTTCATGGCCAAAGTTGTTACAAATCAAACATTCTACTTCATTTTCAAGAGGAGAAAAGTTATTATAGGAACTTTTCTTGATTCATGTTACACTCTTTTGATTTTGTGCTTCTCTAGTATTGATGGTTTTGTAAGAAGCACATTTAGCAGCCTTATGCCCAAAGTTATGACATGAAAAACATTGCCCATTAGCGAAGTTTCTACGATCATAGAATCTTTTGCCATTGTTTACCTATTGTTTGAAGCTTCCACTGATATTCTTTTTTTTGTAAGTCAGCTTTTGATATTAACAAAAAGAAAATATAGTACAAAACTTCTGCATCTGCAGACTATGGGCCGCTTAACAGCAAGCCTATCTTCAGGATACCAAACTTCAGGAGTGAAAAAAGAGTAACTGAAAACTAAAAACAGCACACCTCGTGGGGCGGCATAGAACCAGAACTAACAAAAGGACATAAACAAAAGCAGACCTATCGGAGAAGACACTAGATAGGCTACCTAGAGAGTAAACATATCAACCCGCAAAGAAGAAGGAAGCGAGGATAGAAAGCCGCGAAAATAAAGAGACTGACTGCCGAGGATGTGGAGTCTGAGAGACTACAGAATCAGATGTTGTTTAAACGTCTCCGAGACCGGTTCAGAGCTTGACATTTTGACCTGTCTTGGCTTGGGAGGATTGCCCTGCTGATCTCCAGTCGGATCTCCCTTCTGCATATATGAAGGATTGCTATCTTGACCAATGACATGTCTTAAGAGTTTAATCAGAACTGTAAGCTTCTTGTCGATTGTGTCGACCTGTTGATCCAGCGCCCTCAACTTGAATTTAATATTCGCAACTGCTCCGCATATTCTCCCTGTATACCGAGAGCTTTCGCAAGAAGGATCTTCATGCGCCAGCTCTCAGCTTAGGTTCTGACGAATTGAGTAGCGCGAGTGTTGGCAGTTCGAGGGTCCAAGATCCAGTCCACATCTTTTCCAATTTGCTGGTCTAAAAGCTTGTTCTCCTCCTCCTGGACCATGGCTTCCAAGTCGATAATCTTACTCTTATTCCATTGTGAGGTCTGTGTTTCATACATCTCTCTCGCTTACCGAAGGTCTTTGTTGGCAGATGCATTATGGCTGCCCTCCCCTACCATTGTATTGCTTACTCTCCTAGTGTTTTCCTGAGCTCTATCTGCAGAGTGAAGAGGCTCTGTCTTGCTACACGATAAAACATTGCTTTTCCCGTTGCCTCTGATAGTGGTTAAATATTGAATTCCTGGGAAATTATCGGTGTATGGTCGCCTTTCTCTGTGTAACTTGCATGCCAGATCATCGTAATTGTTGCGTGATGGTATGTTGGTTGGGTTATGGTATAATTGCATCCCCTTACGATCACCGCTCCCTGCCTCCTCCATATGTTGCCAAGTGTTCCCCTTCCTGATCATATTTTGGCTGCTCATACCATCACAGATCATGAAAACTACAAAAATCTTTATGACCTGCTTCTGTCATAATTTCCCTTATCTCGCTTGTCCTTCGAGCCATGCTGGCATTTAATGGAGCCTGCCAAGTCAGCATGTCTATTCAATTATGACGCTGTATTATTCGACCCTTCGGTCGGACTCATCTGCCGTCACCAGATCTAACCTAGAGAGCTACATACATTTTCCTCTTAACTCTGGGTTGTCAATATCCTACCAACAACTATCCCACATTGTGTTAGGGTGTTCAATCCCATGATTTTCCAGGTGGTCAGCAACCGAATTAGCATTTCGCTGCACTGCTTGAAAGATGAGGCCTTTCATTTCTCCTAACATTTTGGCAATATTGTCTGTAACCTTGGCCAGTCGCTAATGTCTGGTAACCTTACTTACTGGCGTTCCACTGTAGATTTTCCTGGCTGCTGTTATGGCCACCTCTGAATTGTCTTCAACCACTGCGTTGCCTGTTTGGTTCATTCTGAGAATCCTTAGTCCTCTTTCCATGGTTGTAAACTCCATTTTTTTATTGGTTCCTTCTCCTAGGGCTTTGCTCTAAATGTGAAGAATTTCCCCTCGATGATTCCGTATGATTCCTCCAATGCCTGCCAAGCCAGGATTGCCTCGTGAGGCACCGTCGAAGTTCAGCTTTAGGAACCATTCAGGCAGAGGACTCCAGCCAATTGGCACAGTGCTTGGTTTTTGCTGGCATTTTGTGGTTCCCATGTTTCGTCCATTTTCCAAATTGAAGGCTTTCAGAATTCGCTGGTCCCTGGCCGAAGCTTGGTTATCAGGATCTGCTCTGCACTTTACCAAGATTAATTGTCGAATATTTTGGGTTAAGATAACTTGCGAGTGCTCTATATTTCTGTGCTCATTCTGAAAAATTCTTCTATTTCTTTCTTTCCATATGGTCCAAGTTATGAAGCCCGGCAAGACTTTCCATATACTGTTTATTCTTAAATTGTTTGAATACTCTCTTTTCCAATTCATAATAGTGTTTTGAATGGAGGCCCTATCCCTGTTAGTTTGTTGCATTATAGTTTCCATACGTCCCCAAAGGTGATCAGCCCATTCACAGGTGTTGAATAGATGGTTCATAGTTTCTTAAGCTATATTGCACAAAGGGCATTTAAAAGGGCCCTTAAATCCTTTTTTGCGCAGATTCTCCCAGGTAAGAGTTTTTCTCCGCATTAGGAGCCAGAGAAAGGTTTTTATTTTAGGCCAAAACATGGAATCCCAGACCCTGTTGCTCCATTGCATTACCTCCACCTGTTCCAAATGCTCTAGCTGCTCTCTGGCCTCTTTGAGTGTGAAATTACCACTCCCTTTCATGCCCCATCTTAGCTTGTCATTTTCTGTAGCCTTTCTGATTTTTCTTTTGTTTAGATGGCTTAGCAAATCACTTATATTATTGTTTGCCTCAATTGAGTTTTCTGTATCATGGATTAACCAATCTCTCCTTTCCTGGTCGTTGTTGTCGTGGCTCCAATAATGGTGGACAGTATACCTTCCCCTGTTCTAGCATTCTCTTTTAAAATCTTCTAGGTGTGGTTTTTTCAGCCTTGAGTGTTGTTGCCAAGCATCTTCCCAGAAAAGGGTGGTTTCCCCATTGCGGATTTCTGATAAACTATGATCCTGAATTAAGTTACGATTCCTTCTTGCTAAATTCCATATTGGAGAACCCTCAGGCACTTCCTGTAACCTTATTAAGTCTTGTTCGTTGTAGTTGGGAGTATATTTCTCCTTCTAGTGTCTAGCCCATGGCAAATTGGGTTCCTTCAACCAACGCCACCACAGCTTGGCTCCGCATGTCATGTTGATGGTGTAGGGATCCACGAGATTTAAGCCCCCTACTGCTTTCAATTTGCATAGTTTGTTCCAGGCCACAAGTGCCCATTTCTTTTTCTCAGCACTGCCACTCCACATAAATGATCTTTGTATAGCCCTAATTTTCTGGAAGACTCCATTAGGAGCCGGCATGATGGAAAGAAGATACTACGGAATGCCTTGCAGTATTGCTTTAGTGAGGAACAATCTTCTAGAAAATTAAGAGCCCTATGAGTCTATTATTTAAATATTTTCTCCATTTTCACCAAGATTTTTTCCCAATGAATTTTTTGCCAAGGTTTAGTCGTTAGCGGGGCTCCCAGATACTTAGAGGGCGGACTACCCCTTTGAAATCCTATAATATTAGATAGATGCTTCTGAATGGCTAGATGAGTATTAAAGGAGAAAATAGTAGATTTAGCATGATTACTCTCCATACCTGAAGCTTTGCTAAAGAGGTCTAGAATGTTCTTGAAAGCCACGGCTTCTTTCACAGTTGGAGTGCCATGCAGCATTGTGTCATCTACAAACTGTTGGTGCATTGTTGCAGGTATGAAGTGAAGTGGATTTAATCCTTTGATTTTTCCTTCATCTCTTGCTTTGTGAATGAGTCTACTGAGCCCTTCCATAAGGATCACAAAAAGGAAAGGGGAGAGAGGGTCTCCTTGCCTGATGCCTCAGGAGGGGGAGAAGGGTTCTGAGGGGGAGCCATGACCAGGATAGAAAATCTAGTGGATTTAATCAGAGCTAGGATCCATTTGGTCCATTGTTTGTCAAAGCCAAAATCATTCAGTATGGCTTCCAGATAATTCCAGTGGACCTCATCAAAAGCTTTGGAGAGATCTAGTTGCATTAGCATACTTGCTAATTTCCTTGTCTGAAGGGTATGAACCATCTCCTGAGCTAAAAGGATATTGTCCAAAATTTGTCTGCCCTCCACGTAGCCTGACCGCTCTTCCGAAATTAAGTCAGGAAGAATTGGCTTAAGTCTATTGGCTATAACTTTACATATGATTTTATATATCAAATTACATAAATCTATAGGTCTAAATTTTTCTGGAGAGTTGGCCTCTTCTTCCTTAGGAAGTAGAGCAAGGAAGGTGGATTTCAGTGATTTGAGAATGGAACAGGAGCACCTGGAATCTTCTACAACTTCCAAAACCTCTGTTTTAATAGTAGGCCAACAGGCTTTATAGAAATTTATTGTAAACCCATCAGGCCTAGATGCCTTATCATTCGGCATACTCTTGACAGCTTCTTCCACTTCCTCCATTGAGATAGCTCTTAACAGAGCTAATTTTTGCTCATTAGTTATGATGTGGGGTATTGCTTGGGTTAGTTCCTCTATGGCCTCTATTGTTTCTTCCTGCGTTTCCTGAGCTATATGATTAAAGTTCCTAGTAAGCAAAGTTGATATTTCCTTGTGATTTTGAAGAGTTTCCCCTGCTTCATTATTGAGTTGAAGAATTTTATTTGCACCCCTATAGTCCAGCGTAGATCTATGGAAAAACTTTGTGTTCTGTTCTCCTTCCTTTAGCCACTGGATCCTTGATTTTTGTCTCCAAAGTGTTTCTTCCTGTTGACAATGGAGTTGTCATTGTTGCATCAATGCTTTCTCCTTTTCCCTTGAGTCTTCACTGTTGTTCCCCGAAGCCCATTCCTTATGAATTTTATTTAACTTGCCCTCTATGATGGTTTTTTCTTGGAAGATGTTCCCAAATTCTGTTGCATTCCATTCTTTAATTTTGTTTTTGATGTGTTTTAATTTGCTTTGGAGCTTAAAAATTTTGGTTCCTCTAATGTCCAATGCTTCACACCACCATTTCTCTGGCAATTGAACAAATTTGGGGTGAGTCAACCAGAACTTTTCGAATCTAAAAGGCTTCTTTCTAGGGGTCCCTAGGAAGGCTGCCTCCAAAGAGATTGGCCAGTGATCTGATCCTCCACTGGGAAGAATGTCAGAATCCACTATTATTCCTTCAAGTAAAATGCTTTTAGAGATAAGAAATCTGTCCAAACGAGAGGCAATCAGCTTCTCTCCTCCTCTCCTATTGTTCCAAGTGAAGGATCCATTTTTGGGTAAGATGTCTACTAGTTTGGTAGAATCAATGAATTCAACAAAGAGTTCTGCATCGTTATTGAGCCTTTTGATTCCTCTTTTCTTCTGTAGGAGAGAGGTTATCACATTAAAATCCCGCCCATGATTATCTTCGAGGTGGGATGTCTAAGCTTTAAACTCATAAGAGAACTAAGAAAAGAAAATTTATCTTCCAACCTTTACGGTCCATAAACATTTATGCATAAGTAAGTTAAGTTTCAGAATTACCTATCATTTAAACTTCCGTGGCTACGAATGATCTTGTAGCTTCCATTGAGAGGATACCTACCACTCTGGTGTCCCAAAGAGTAGCTATGCCTCCTTCACATCCTTGATTGGCTACTTCTATAAATTCTATAGGTTTACCCAGCCTTTTGCTCATGTTCACCATATGATTAATGGGACATTTGGTTTCCTATATGAACATAATATCCGTCTTTTCTTTTTGGAACTTTCTCTTAAGAATTCTTTGTTTCACTTGGCTATTGAGCCCTCTTGCATTCCATGAAATGATTTTCATTTATAACTAGATATATTATTGGTAAGACGGGAAGGCATTTAGAGCCTTCATTTTGCCTGAATTTAACATTAAAATCCCCAAATCTTGTAGTACCTCCCCGTTTGTTCTTCAGCCTCTTTTCTTTCTTTGCTTCAGACCTGTTGGATTAAGAGAAATTCTCTTTGAACGATTTCCTGTGCCTTTTGCTATACCTAATATCCTGTTTTGCCTGCCTAATTCTACCTTTTGTCTTGATGAATAGATCACTAATCTTCCTTATTTCTTCTTCCGAAATATTTTCTAGTCCTTGAGTTCTCCTGTTTTCTTCCATGACTGGTAGGTTCACCCCTTCCTTCTCTAGAGCTTCATTGAGCTCCATCTCCTCACTACCACCATCCCTGGTTAGCATATCAGTATCTTCATCGTGTTCGTCTTCTATCTCTTGCATTTGGACTTCTGTTCTCATTATATTTTCCTCCTCGTCCTTTGTTTTATGGCCTTGCTTGTCTTTTGGCTCTTCATTAAGTTTCTTTTCCCTATTTGTTCCTTTTGAATCTGTATCGATTTCGAGAATGCTAAAGGTGTTGTTGGTAATGCCTAGTTCTACCCCTGCTCTATTCATTCTTTTCCTGTTAGCTCTTTGTCTTGCTTTTCGCTTTGTGAAGGCTTCTTTTCTCTTTGTTGCTTTCTCCGGTTTGTGTTCTTCCCTTATTTTGTTTAAAGGGAAATCTCTAACAAGGTCTCCACGTTCATGACACCTTCTACATCGGAAGGGGATTTTCTCATAATCGATGGCTTGAAAATAGTCCTCATCTCTAAACTCCAGCCATAAGCCTTCATGGAGAGCTCCTGAGACATCCATCTCCACACAGATTCTTGCACAGGAAGTGTATCTTCATTTCATCCTTGCTTCTGAATCTTTGATGAAAGTTCCTAGACAATCTCCTATTTGCTTAATCGTCGCTAATCCCCAATAGTCTATTGGAAGGGAGAATAAACGGATCCACACAGGAACCTGTGTAAAGGTTTCTTTTTCTGGCACAAAGTTGGTTTTCCAGGGTCTCATATAGAG
>APFE031464241.1:2962-27475 GCA_000404065.3 Pinus taeda
AATTGGATTATCATGTGAAGGACTGACTCTTATATCATTGTGGGAAACTCTGCATTCCACAAACAGAGAGAGTAAAGATAATCAGAGAGGCACACACTTCTCTGATATCAGGTTACTTTGGGGTAAGTAAAATAATTGCACAGTCGCAAAGATTTTATTATTGGCCAAAAATGAATGAGACAGTTTCTAGATATGTGAGAGGTTGTAATATGTGTGCCAAAATCAAGCCCAACAATAGAAAACTAGGCTTGTACACTCCATTACCAGTTCCTTCTCACCCTTGGGAAAGTGTTTCCATGGCTTTTGTTGGGGGACTGCCTAAGTCTAGAAAAGGTCATGATTATCTATATGTGGTTGTGGATAGGTTTAGCAAAATGTGCATTTTGATACCTTGTACTAAGCATATTACAGCTGAAAAAACTACAAAACTATTCTTTGAACATGTATGGGTTCATTTTGGGTTACCCACTTCTATTGTATCTGATCGAGACACCCGATTTATGGGGAAGTTTTGGTCAAGTCTGTGGGAGCTGATGGACACCCAACTAAAGAAATGCACAATTTTTCATCCACAAACCAATGGCCAGATAGAAGTAGTTAATAGGAAAATGATCCAGCTACTTAGAGGATATTGCAGCAAACATCCTAAGCTTTGGGATGAACACTTGTGTTATGTGCAGCATGCTTACAACAAAGCAAAACATTCTTCTACACAGAGGTCTCCTTTTGAAACCTGTTTTGGTTTCACACCAAGGTCTCCTTTGGATTTTGTCTTTGGTAAATATACCACCATTGATGGACACAGTGATGTGGACAAGGCAACTAGGTTCATTGAACAGATCCAGAAGATCCACCAGGCAGTACAGGAACAACTGGAAAGGAGCCAAGCCAAATACAAGGCAAGGCATGATAAGCATCGAGTGGAGCATAGTTTCCAAGTTAGTGACTAGGTCTGGCTGTATATCAGCAAGGACAGGATGCAAGGTGAAGGTTAAAATCTAAAGCCTATCAATTATGGACCTTTTAGGATACTTGAGAAGATTAGTGAAAATGATTTTTGCCTTGGTATACCAGCTTACATGCACATCTACTCAGTCGTAAATGCAGATTGCTTGAAATTGTTTGAACCTTCAATGATTGAGGATCCGGAAGAGCAAAGTCAATTGCCTTCTATTAATGATATCTGAATGAATTGTAGGAAGACACAGTCTTGGATAGGAAGGTGAGGACAATGTGCAGAGGAAATGTTGAGTACCTCCAAATTGGACTCAAAGGTTCGAAGCCGAGCAGTGAAAAGTGGATTGAGATTGGGCAAGTGAGATAGCAATATACTCACTTAGTCGATGCTTGAAAAACCAACTTTTGGTGGTCCAAAAGCTTTTCAGTGGGAAGGTCGTGATTCGAATTGGATCCATAAAGAATGATCAACAGAACCATGGTTGTATGAGGTCGGGATAGACTTCAAAGAATTAAGAGCAGCGATCAAAAACACCTCTAAACTAGTGGCAGTTAGCAGCCAGCGTAGAACGACGAGGACCTCGGGCAAAGCGTGCTGACTGAGGCCCATGGAGGCTGCGCATGAGGCGAAATGAGCCCCTGGGAAGCCCGGATCGGGAAACGGAGGGAGTTTTTGAAGCGTGCTAATCGCGCATTGCTGGGCGAAAACCCTCGAAATGGAGAGGCCCCGAGCGCTTGGTTGCATGAGAGCCGGGAAACCCATGGGGAGAAAGGCGAAAGGCAAAGGCAGGACCCGCGCTCCAAAAAAATTGGTAGTATTGATTGGAGGCATCCCTGGGCAGTAAGCAGTTTTGGCTAAAATGGAGCGATTCCACTCAACGCCCGATGCGTGGCAAGCAGAGGAGATAGAAAACCGTTGCTCATCACGCAGTAATGGTCGAGCAAGTCAACCGCGTGAAATGAGCGGATTGCAACGGATCTGGGGGCTCTAGATCTAACAGCTGAGATCGTGCCTGATGGAGAAGACAGAATTGCCAGGGGATTAAGCTGGAATATGAAAGAATGTGAAGTCAGAATTGACCGCCAAGGTGGCGAATGACTCATTCCATAACGTAACTAAAGAAACAAACCGACGAAGCAAGCTGGCGTAGTTCGTAGGAGGACAAGTGGCTGCTCCCTGTGAGTCTGATGATGACGCCGAGATAGGGAACTCCAAGCGAAGCTGTAGAAGGCATCCGACGGAGTTGGAAGAGGAATCGAACAGCCATGAGCTCGAGTGGCTTTAAAGCCATGCACAGACCAGCAAAAGGGATATACACACCCCCACACACACGGAAGAACAGAGAAAGCAGACAGAGAGAGAAAAAGGCAGTAAGAAGACAGAGGGCCGAGCTGACCAAAGGCAGCATCGAGCACTAGAAGGCTTGAGGAATTCAAGCCATCCCTGAAGGGGATCTGTCGGGATCGAGCACCACATTGGTCTCCTTCCATTCTGGACCCGAGAGTTCAGAAAGTTGGTAAGGCCAAGAGTCTGTGTACTCTAGTGGCTTGGGAAATCCAAGACCCCCCTCCCAGGCTATCCTGTGATAGGAGACTCATATTGAGCTCCTTCTTTGTTATTCTCTGCTTTAAGACACAATAAAAGAAGGCCACCAATGAAAGCTGGACCGAAGATGTAGCCCTGAAGGATAGGGTGAACTCCTTATTAATTTCTTGTGTTATTAGATTTTCTTACTCTATTTCTCTGTTGTCTTCCATTTTCAAGTGTCTATGTATTTGCAATCTCATCGATCCGTTGCTTCAATATCTTAGACACACACGAACACATGAGTCTGTAATACCTCCATTTTATAATTCCTAATTGGGATCACTCATAGGGTGATTATCAGATCAGTCTGGAAGGAGAAAAATCCTACTACCTGGACTCCCGTCTCATCAACCTTTGAATCTTCCTCATCCGCACCCCAATCTGTTGTTACTCACTATGTCATAGTTTCTCCTCAAACCCTTACATACCCTACTTTCAGTCTAGCCACTCCTACCACTATGTTTTTGGCCCAAGTTCCTCAGGCGAGTCTCATTCCCCCTCAATTAATGTAAATGGAACTTCCAAGTTTTCTTCTAAACAAATATGCCCCTCTTAATTTACCTTGGCCCCTAAGTGCTATGCCCCAGGAATACCTAAATATTCTGCCTAGGTTCAATGGGGAGGATGATAACACTACACAGAGACACATTGAAAACTTATGTGCCTTTGCTAAGAATCTAAACGTGGAATAACTAGATGTGGTCATGAGAATTTTTGTACAATCCCTTGATGGAGAAGCCATAAAATGTTTTGAAGCCCTACCCAATGCCTACATCACTACCTGGGAGGAACTTGAAAAATCTTTCACACAAAAATGGGGTGGAAAGAGAAATCATGAGTACCTCCTCACAAAGTTTAATGCTATAAGGAAAAAGCCAAAAGAGGATATCTCATAATTTATAAAAAGGTTCAACAAACAGTATAATAACCTCCTGGGTGAGATAAAGCCTCCTCCAGTTGCTGCTCGATTAGCTTTTTCGGGAGCCTTTGAATGTGACTTTGGCTTTAATCTAAGGGAAAGGAAGTCCCTCACTCTAGATCAACTCCAAATCGATTCACTGGAGATGGAATAAAATTTCACCTCAGCAAGGAAGTCAAGTGGGAAGCAAAATCCTACTGAGAATAAAAGAGGGAAAGAAGAAGCATCCTCCTTGGGTCAAGCTAAAGAATAAATAGACCTGAAGTGGGATGAACTGGATAAACTCATCAGGAGTTTATCACATAAGGTTGGAAGCTTGAACTTGAGAACAAGAATATCTCCAAACAGAATGCTCAAGTCAAAAATCGGGGCTATAACGCACAGTATAGAAGGCCTCCATTGCAAATACTTCCAAGGGAAAGAAAGGAAAACCTCGATCAAATCCATCATCCTCTATATTTAGAAGATTATTTCAATGAACAATCATCAAATACACATCACATACAGGGAAAATTGTATTCACTTTTCTCTAAATAAGAACATGAAAATATAGCTCACTAGGAGACCAATCATGATAGAGAAGCAACATAAAATGAGGAGGATATAGATTATTATTGTAGATAGTTTGCATATTTCATGCAAGCACAACCACACCGTAAGTATGATCTAAGATCTTGAAAGAAGAGGTCAAGAGAACCAGAACAACAAGAGGGAACTGCACCCCAAGTTATTCCCCCAGTTCTAGATAAACGAAAAGGTAAGCTAAATCCTGATCCTTCCAAGATAAAAGTCTCCTCTAATAAGGAAATAAATTGTTCTGAGGAACACATAGAAAAGGATGCACCTGTTTTGCTGAAAACTTCCAGTGGTAAGGAAGTAGGAGTAGAGCCAGGAGGTATATAAAAAGTCCAACTCACATTCAATCTTCAAAAGGAGCTTGAGAAGGTAAAGATTCATGTCCCTCTGACTGAGCTTCTAAAGAAGCCTACTTATAAATCTCAAGTCTCTTAATTCATCCATTCTTCCACCTCAACACCAACCCATGATAGTTTAAACCTTCAAGAAAAGAGGCCAATGGTTGTTTCTGGGCCCCATGCGGAAGAACTTGATCCTTCTATTGCACCCTTCTACATGACCCTAGTAATCCATGACCTCTTGTTGCATAATTTCATGTTGGACTTTGGAGCCTCACACAATCTCATGCCATTAGCAGTGATGGAATAGATGGGCTTGCAGATCACCAACACCTACAAGGACCTCTACTCCTTTGACTCTAAGAAGGTCAAATGATTAGGAATGATAAAGGATCTAGTGGCAAACTTGGCTCAAATCCCTGTGAAGATTGCGATAATAGACATAGTAGTGGAAAACATTCCCACTCATCTGGGCATAATCCTGTATAGATCTTGGGGTTCCAAGATGAGGGGCTCTATCAAGTTAGATCTAACTTATGCCACTATTCCCACTTTTGGAGGAGAGCAAAGGAGGTTGTACAAAGGGTTCAAGTTTGTAAAAATTGTGACCCCATCTAATGGCTCTGAAAACTCCCCAGTGCATGGGAAGGAAAGTGACCTCTCCTACCTTTTCCTAGAAGAAGATGAAACCATCTTAGATGAAACATCAGTATATCTAAAAAGAGAGTCAAAACATGAGCTCGTAAATGAAAATGAAGTATGGAAAGTATACTTCGATTGAGAAAACTAAAAAGAGGGAAATGGAGCTGGAGTATTGTTGGTATCTCCGAAGAGCAGCCCGATACCCCTCCCATTCAAGCTAGAGTTTGAGGCAACCAACAACGTGGAGGAGTATGAATCATTGCTCCTGGGATTAAAAACAGTAAAGAATATGAATATTGAATGCCTAACGGTCTATGGAGACTCTGAGTTGGTCGTAAGGTAGATCAGAAATCAGTTCCAAGCCAAACATCCCAAACTAAGGACATATAGGAATGAAGCGTGGGATCTAATTGATAACTTCTTACTGGTCTTTAATATCAATTTTTTTCCTAGAGAAGGAAACAAAATGGCTAACTCCCTTGTTGTAGTTGCAAGTAGTTTCAGCCCCCCTCAAAATCCGCTCCTCAAATATGAGGTAGAAGTCAGATACAGACCCTCAATACCTGATAATGTCAAGCATTGGCAGGTATTTGAGGATGAAGAGAAAGTGAAACGATTCATAGAAGTTGTTGGGGAGTTAGCCAACCCCACCATCAATTAAGAAGAAGAAGAAGAGAATCAAGAAGGAACTTCGTGGGAAGACACAATGGTTGGGCGCAAAATTCTGCAACTGAAAGGGAATACCATCCCTCATGGACTAGTCTCACTGGAAAGGCTTTTTAACAAGGATGAAATAGCCTCCAAACCAATGGCTTCAGAGATAGATGATCAAGTAGAAGACTGCAATATCGACTCAGTGGAGGAACCCCAGATGATCAGGCTATCAAAAGGAATCCCCTTGCAATACAGACAAATGTATTTAAATCTATTCAATATCTACAAGGATGTTTTTGCTTGGTCTTATGAGGATTTGAAAGCATTTGATATTAACTTCATTCAGCATAAGAATACTTTGAAGAGTGGAATAATGTCATGCAAGCAGAAACTCAGGCGGATAAATCCACTCTTACTCCCCTCCATCGAGAAAGAAGTGAAAAAGCTACTACATGCAAAGATCGTAGTTCCTTTAAGGTACTTTGAGTGGGTGGCCAACTTAGTTCCTGTCCGGAAAAAGAACAGAGAAATAAGGCTATGTGTATATTTTCAAAATATAAGCATGGCATTGCTGAAAGAAAACTACCCGCTGCCTAAGACGGATCATATATTGTAGAAGGTTGTCGGCACAGTCAAAATTTCCATGATGGATGGGTTCTCTGGTTGCAACCAAGTAGCAGTCCACCCTGATGATCAGGAGAATATTGCTTTCAACACCCCGTGGGGAACATTCATGTACGCTAGCATGCCTTTCGGTCTTATTAATTCAGGGGCCACATTTCAAATAACCATGGACATAGCTTTCATAGGGAGCAAGACAAATTCGTGGTGGTTTATTTAGACAATATCATAGTATTTTCTAAGACTGATGAAGAGCACATCCTCCACTTGAAGCTCACCTTTGAAATATGCAGGAGGTATGGTCTTTCTTTGAATCCTAAGAATCATTAGTTCTCCCTAAGTGAGGGGAAGCTACTAGGACACATAGTAGTGAAGGAAGGTGTGAAGATCGATCCTAAACGATTTGAAGCCATCAATCATATTCCTCTGCCCAGAAATAAGAAAGAAGTCCAAGCCTTTTTGGGGAGAATAAATTTCTTGAGGAGGTTCATACCCAACTATGCAGAAATAGTCAAGGGTATTAAAAGCATGCTTAAGAAGGAAAATGAAGTCAAGTGGAGCCCTTCCCCAGAGATTATTTCATTAGAATTGAATAAGCATTGGTTGAAGCCCCGATACTAGTCAACCCCGACTATTCAATTCCTTTCTACATATTTTATTTTGCTTCTCCACATACTATTGTCATAGTTCTACTATAGAAAAATAAAGATGGTTATGAACAACCCATCTCCTTCTTCGGCCAAGTCCTGATGGATGTTGAGCTAAAATATAACATCTTGGAGAAACAAGCCTAAGCACTAGTCAAGGATTTGAAGGCATTTCATATGTATGTGCTACAATAAAAAATCATAGCATTTGTCCCATCGACAACAGTCAAGGACATCCTGGTGCAAGGAGATAGCGAAGGAAAAAGGGGTAGGTGGATAACAAAAATAAAAGAATATGAGCTAGACATAAAGCCTACTAAGCTCATAAAAGGTCTGGGGTCAGCCAAGGTTTTATCCGAATCGAATTGCCAAGCTTTAGGGATAAAACTGATAACAGAGGAAGGCAGACCAGAGGATCATCAGAGTGGGATTAAAACATCTGAGAAGAATATTTATGTTAAATATGAGGGATCACCCTGGTATAAGAACATCGTTCATTATCTCTTATTCCTAAGGTGCCCGCTGGGGATGGATAAATCCAAATATAGAACTCTGATATTACAAGCACAAAAATATATCATAGCCAATGGTCTACTTTACTGGAAGGACATGGTGGGAGTATTGTTGTTATGTTTGGTAAAGGGTGAAACCATAAAGTGATTGAGGATTTTCATGGAGGAGTTTGTGGAGGTCACTACAGCAGGAAGACCACAACACATACAATCCTCAAGGCATGATTCTACCGGCCCACGCTATTTGGAAATGTTCATTCCCAGGTCAGGTCATTCCAGAAATGCCAAGTGTTTGCTGAAAGACAAAAGGTTTCTCCTCTCCCCCTAATTCCAGTGCATGTGGATGAACCTTTTATAAATTGCGGACTAGACTTCATAAGAGAAATAAACCCACCGTTGAGTGGCCAACACAAGTGGATATTAACAGCCACTAACTATTTCACCAAGTGGGTAGAGGCCATCCCAACCAGAAGTACCACAGATTCAGTGGCAATTAAATTTATGGAGGAGAATATATTATCTCTCTTTGGTTGTCCAATCAAAATTATCACTGACAATGCTCAAGTTTTCAAATCTGCCAAATTCACTAGTTTTTGCCAAAAATTCAATATCATCATCGGGCACTCCACTACCTACTATCCCCAAGGAAATGGCTTCATCGAGTCCTTAAACAAAGATTTGGTGAGGGTGATGAAGAAGACCATCGTCGTGAATCAAAGGAACTAGGACTTACAACTAAAGTTGGCCCTATGGGCTAACCGAGTAACTCCTAAACAGTCTATGGGGAAATCACCTTTTGAGCTAGTGTATGGTAAGGTTGTGTTCTTCCTTATCCAATTAGCAATGTCGATGGTGAAGTTACTACAAGAAGCTGAGGAGGAGCCAAGCACCTTGATACGAAGGATAAATTAGCTAGTCAAGCTTCATGAAAACATAGAGCGGGTGGTGGCCAAATTGTCAAATTGCCAACTAAGGATGAAAGCATTGTTTGAAAAGAAGGCCAAGGATCGACCTCTTCAACTAGGAAATTTAATTCTCCATTGGGACGTCCGATGGGAAGACAAAGGCAAACATGAAAAATTTGATCCACTATGGTTCATCCCTTTCAAGATTGTAGAAGAAAGAGGAAATAACACGTACATGCTTGAAAATCTAGATGATGAATCTATGGAACTACCAGTAAATGGTCAGTTCCTTAAACCTTATTTCCAAAACTAGAGGTACATGTCTTACACTCATAGTAAATACCAATGTTTGTATTGTAATAGTTATATGAAATTTCTAGTTTATGTTGAAAAGTCCACTTTCACAAAATTATCATTTGTTTAGAAATGAATCCATGCCTAATGGAAGGAAAGCTACTAGTCTGCAGGTTCTCAGCACCTTTCCAAAAAGGCATTGTCCCCAATTGGAGCCATTGTTGTCACTCATTGCAGTATGAGTTTTCAGTTGATCAAATTTGCCAAAGAGTAATGAAGTTTGAAGCCATCTTATAGGCCACAAAAGCACTCAAAGCTAAATTGAACCCTCTCCACTGGATACTGTTCAGAATAAGCTTTCCAACGGTGGGTGGAAGTGCAAAAATAGACCCTTGGATCAGAAGTTATAATAGATTAAAGATACCCTTTCAAGGTCAGTAAACAAGGGAAATATGGCTAAGGGTCAGGCTCATCGCAAATCGCAAATCGCAAATTCAGGCTCATTGAAGCAGCGACAAAGAGGAAGACACCAAAATTTGCAATCGACTGATATCGAAAATCACATATCGATGGGTCTAGTCTAGTGGCTTATCAACAGTAAGGGTCCCAAGCATAGCCTTATGGTTTATCTAAAATCGGAGGTCCCGCGATATCGGCAATCAGCGATTCGAGATGGGACTAGGACTAAAAATACCATGAAGAGGAAAAGTCTCGATAAAGTGTAAATCACTGGGAGGGGCCAAGAAATAGTTACAAAGGAAATCAGTTGTAAAACCCGAGGCAGGTGGGACTTTTCTCTCTCCTCCAGGGGGCCACATGGCAGAGCACCATTGGTCTATATGAATCCACATGGCAGCTGACATCAGCATGACGTGGCAGTACGAAGGACATGTGGCACACAAATTCGACATTTTTAGGGGTCTTGTGGGGAAATTTCTGGGTGACACATGTCACCACTTAGGAAGTGCCATGTGGCCCTTATGAGGTCATCAATCCCACAATCGGCAATCGCACAAAGCAAAGTTCCTCCTCCGCCAAAGTCCCTCCTAGCTTGCAATTGAAAAATCAGATAACTTCATGGATGTGACATTTTATAAAATGGATTTAAAAAGCTATCAATTTTGTCCCTTTCAAAGGCCGCATGCTCATTCAATGCCCCCCATCTCTGGGTGGCCCATATTGACTCCACCCAAATCAATGGCTCCCAAGCCTTTTACCTACTTTTAGAATCCCTTTGGGTGAATCTGAAGTAGAGTGCTACTATGACATGACCCAACCTCCAAGTTCCAGTAATGGAAGTGGGGCCGACAACCTAACACCTTTAGTGACAACTCTTAGAGACCACATACCACTCAAAAGGTTGCAAACCACCCCAGGTGGTCGATCCCTAAGCCATACCTCATTTTCACTGACTTAACACTCCAACTGCATGCATAACAAGGCAAGAGTGAGGTTATAGGCCTCCAACAACACACATAGGCCTACTTCCATGTATTTATGGCCTAAACTCCTCAATTCAGAGCATGTGGTTACGAGATATATGCCACCTTTTTAGGCTAGCTGTCAAACCACTACCCAAAATTTCTTGTGACTTTCTAGAATCATAATTTACATGATGACAAAGCCAAACTTCCAAACTTGAACCAAAACTTGACCTAGACTTCCTAGAACACACTAGACATTTCATCAAACATATGGTCAACATGTAAGCTACAGGTCATGAATGCATATCTGAGTATAAATCTCTAAACTTGATATGAAAATCACCAAGAAGGTCTAATGCCCTCTCAAGTAGTTGTAGCAACACTAGTTAGTCCATGCATTCATCAACCATTTGATAACTTATCAAAGCATAACAAGGGTCATAACTAGAGAACATCATAGAACCATGCTTATAACTAACATATAACCAGAAAATTAAGCATGGCAAAACAACCATAAAATCAACATAATAATAAGTGCAAGTGGTCATAATTCACCATATGAAAAATAAATCTTATTAACTTATGCAAAAACCAATCAAATCAGGGACTTTCACGTACCACCCAACCACAGATTAAGCTTAACCAAATATTTCTTTTAGCCAATCACCCCCATGCCATAGTCCAAGCATGAATGTGGTATCTCATGGAATAAACCAAGATATAAACAACCAAGGGAATCCGGAGGTTAAACCAACTCCACCCTCAAATTGCCATGATATAACCTAAACCGGTTCCAATATCACAAAACCAAACCAAGCTTGGATGACTCAAGATTTCTTCACCATACCTTGAGGAATTTTCCTGTCTCCACCCACCTGTAGAGAGCTCCTTAGAGAAAACCATATCCACCCCCAACCCTTGGGAATTTTTCTGACACCACCTAACCTGGTTCGAAAACCTTTGAGTAATCCAAAGCTCAACCATGAAAATTAATCCCATCACTGTTGGGTTGTGTTATTATTTCCATGACTAGCCCATGTAGTGAACCAGGGGGTTAGAGGGGGGGAAAATCCCCCCCTTCGTTGCGCTAATTGCGTAGCAGGGGGGTCACAAGGGAGGCAGGTGGCCGCCCTCTACGGGGTCAGGGGCAACGCCCCGTGAAAATTCTTTTTGGACCCTATATTAGCTTAGGCGAACCTACCTATGGTTTTGTGCATGGTTTTCACACATGGTTTTGCACGCGATGGTTTTCGGTCCATGGTATTGGATGCTTTCGCATGTATAAATTTGTATTGTAACATTGAAAGGAAAATAATGAAAAATTGAGCTAGTAGTCCCGGTTTTGGGATCCAAGGGAAAATCTTTGTGTATGTGTGTTTTATGTGTTATGCTCTCACACTGTGTATTTTTTGTGTTTTAGAATTCATATGCAGGTAATTTACTTACAGGGTTAAAACCTACATTTGGTATCGGAGCTGTTTTGGCTTCAAGGGGACACCTTTGTTGCTGAGGGGTTTCAATCGGGCCTATGGTAGACCCCGTTCAGTGGGAGATCTGCAGGATCGATTCGGTGGTGAAAGAAGATGGGTAGAAGTGGAAAGATAGAGATCAAGAAATTTAATGGTGAAAGTTTTGAGTTGTGGAAACTCAAGATGGAGGATCTGTTGGTGGATAAAGATCAGTGGGTCGTGGAAGATCCAGGTATTAAACCAACGGGAGTGTCTGATTAAAAAATGGAAGAAGTTGGATCAGAAGGCAAAGAGAACAATATGATTGTGTCTCTCAGATTCAGTATTGTTGAATGTATCAGGGGAAGCTACGGCAAAGGCTTTGTGGGACAAGTTAGGGACTTTGTACCAATCTAAGTCTTTGGTGAATAAATTGTTCCGATGGAAAAAGCTATATAACCTAAGGATTAAAGATGGAGACTCGATGACAGAGAATATGAATGCATTTAATACTGTGTTAAGTCAGTTATCATCTGTTGATATCAAAATTTTAGATGAAGATAAGTGCATTAGTTTGTTTTGTTCTCTACCAGATTCATGGGATAGTATGGAATTTGCAATAGGTAGCAATGCAACTGCCTTAAAGTTTTATGAAATAGTCTCATCCTTGCTGACGGAAGAGATGAGATGGAAAAATATGGAGAGATAGAATGGTGATGCCTTGTTTGTACGAGGACGGTCCTAGAACATAGGGAGATCTAAATCTCCAAGAAAACCTGTAAAGGTGGTTTACTGGAAATGTGAAAAAGAATGGCACTACAAAGGGGACTATAAATCTAAAGCTCCTCACAAAGGAAAGGGATCTGATGATGCTTCTTCTGCAAAGGCAAAAAAAACCTCAGATTAAGGTGGGGATGTGTACTTGGCTTCTTCAAGTACACATGTAGATCATGAGGCATGGTTGATTGACTCAGGTGCATCCTTTGACTTCACTCCCCATAGAGAGTGGTTCTATGAGTATGAGAAATATGATGGTGGTGATGTCTTCTTAGGGGATGATAGGAAGGCTAGAATCATTGGTCGCAGAAAACTAAAGTTGAAGCTGCAAGGTGGTAGGGTTAGAACACTTCCGGGTAATCTGCATATTCCTACATTGGCCAGAAAGTTGATTTCTGTAAGCAAGTTGGATGATGCAGGTGTAAAAATAATGTTTGAGAAGGATACCTGCAAGATGGTTCGAGCATTGGTATTGATGCGGGGAGTTCAGATTGGAACTCTATACAAGCTACAAGGTAGCACTATTGTTGATGGGTGCATCAGTTCTGTGGTTCCTAAAAGTGGATCTGAAAATCTAGTGGTCTCTAGAGAGAAGACCATGTTGTGGCATCAAAGGCTTGGACATATTGGAGAGAAGGGCCTTCGAATACTTCATGGTAAAGGTATGGTAGAAGGTATGAGTAATAGCTCTCTGGATTTTGATTTCTGTGAAAATTGTGTATATGGGAAGCAGAATCGGGTGAGTTTCCCCTTTGGTGGTAAGAGGGCGAAACAGATATTAGAACTTGTGCACAGTGATGTGTTTGGACCTGTGACGGTCCCATCACTGCGTAAGTTTGTGTACTATGTATCATTTATAGATGACTTCTCAAGGAATACATGGATATATTTCCTTAAGAAGAAATCTGAAGTCTTTAACAAGTTTAAAGAATTTAAGGCTCTGGTGGAAAACCAGACAAAGAAGAAGATAAAGGTGCTAAGGATAGATAATGGTGGAGAGTTTTGCAGCAAGGAATTTGAAGAATTCTGTAAGAAGTGTGGTATATCACGGTAGAAGACTACTCCATATACACCTCAGAAAAATGGAGTTTGCAAAAGGAATGAACAAGACGTTGATGGAAAGGGCAAGAAGCATGCCCAGTGGTGCTAGGTTAAGACAAGAATTCTAGGCAGAGGCGGTGGATACTGCATGTTACCTAGTCAACAGGTCACCTTCATCAACGTTGGAGGATAAGACTCCACGAGAGGTATGGACTGGTAAGAAACCCTCTCTTTCACATCTAAGGGTATTTGGATATGATGCATATGTACATTTTCCAAAGTAGAAAAGAACCACGTTGGATAGTAAATCTGAAAAGTGCATCTTTATTGGGTATAAGGATGGTTTAAAGGGTTATAAGCTTTGGAACCCAGTAACAAGGAAGGTTGTGTACAATCGAGATGTGGTGTTCAGAGAGGTGAAAGATGTTATTAAACAGGAAGTCCAACCAAAGGAACCTGTGAAGATAGAGTTTGAACTAAAGGAGGAAGAATCAGACTCTGTAGCAGAGGAGGAATCAGAAGATGAAGAGCCACAAACTCCGGCTGTGAGAAGATAAGTTCGAGAAAGAAGGCAGCCAGAAAGGTATAGTCCATCTGCTTTCTGTTCAAATTTTTCTTTGTCTATTACTGATGATGATCGCAGAACTGTGAAGGAAGCAATGGATTCAAAGGATGGAAAACTCTGGAAAGAGGCCATGGTTGATGAAATAGCATCTTTGCACAAAAATGAGGCTTGGATCTGGTGGAGTTGCCGGCTGGAAGGAAACCCATTGGCAGCAAATGGGTGTTCAAGAAGAAGACAAATGCAGAAGGGAAGGTGGAGAAATACAAAGCTCGGTTTGTAGTAAAAGGTTATTCCCAGGTGCTGGGAATTGATTTTGGTGATATTTGTTCTCCTGTTGCCAAGGTAACTTCTATTAGATTTCTTTTATTTGTTGCTGTTGCTTTTGATTTTGAGGTAGAACAGATGGATATGAAGACAGCATTTCTTCACGGGGATTTGCAAGAGGAAATCTACATGAAGCAACTTGAAGGCTTTGTGGTGAAGGGTAAGAAAGAACGGGTATGCAAGTTAAAGAAGTCTCTGTATGGGTTAAAACAGCACCAAGGATGTGGTATCAGAAATTTGATACATTTATATGGGGACTTGGCTTCACCAGAAGCAAAGCAGATCAATGTGTGTATTTTAAATTAATTGGTGACCGTGTTATTTATCTGGTCTTGTATGTGGATGATATGTTGTTGGTTGGAAATGACAAAGAAATTATCCAGGATTTGAGACCCAATTGTCCTCCAAATTCGACATGAAAGATCTCGGTGCTGCAAACTATATTTTGGGCATGGAAATTAAAAGAGATCGGGCAAAGAGGAAGCTCTAGTTAAACTAGAGGAAGTATGTCAAGACAATATTGCAGAGGTTTAATATGCAGGTTAGTAAACCGGTGAAGGTTCCTATTCCTGTAGTTGTAAAGTTATCTGTTGAATAGTGTCCCAAGACACAAGAAGAGGAAGAGGATATGTCTCGTGTTCCATATGAAAGTGCAGTTGGTAGAATGATGTATGTGATGGTCTATACTAGACTAGACATTGCACATGCAGTGGAAGTATTGAGAAGGTTTATGCCAAAACCAGCGAAGGAGCATTGGACAGCAGTGAAGTGGGTTTTCAGGTATTTGTGTGGCACTAGTGATTATGGTTTGTGCTACCAAGGAAGACTAGGATTGGACAAAGTTTTTGATATCCATGGATTTGTTGATGTGGACTGGGCTTGAGATTTGGCTCAGAGAAGATCTACAAGTGGGTATGTGTTTAACCTATTTGGAGGTGCAGTCAGTTGGATAAGTAAGAAATAATCTATAGTGGCACTATCAACTACAGAGGCAGAATACATGGCAGCTACTCATGCAAGCAAGTAAGCAGTTTGGTTGTAGAGATTGTGTTCAAGTATGGTGTTAGCACAGGGAGCTATAAGGATAGACTGTGACAACCAAAGTGCAATTTTCTTGGCAAAGAACCCTTCTTACCATTCAAAGACAACACACATTGATGTTCAGTATCACTTTGTTGCTGGTAAAGGTGGACACTTTGAAGAATACTGCAAATGCATTGACAAAATCTGTGAGATCTGAGAATTTCTCTTGGTGTAGAGAAACAATGGGAATTGTAGGGTCGGATAAATGACTAAGCTCTCTTGTGGCCCCCTGTGGAAAGAAAAAAACAAGTGGGAGAATGTTGGGTTGTGTTATACTTTCCACGACTAACGCACATAGTGAACCAAGGGGTTAGAGAGAGGTGGAGCCCCCTTTCGTTGCACCGATTGTGTAACGGGGGTTCATAGGGGAGGCGGTAGCCCCCCCTATTTGGGGGTTTTGAGTGGGGCAGGTAGCCCCCCTCTACAAGGTCTTGGGCAACGACCTAAGAATTTTTTTTTTGGACCCTATATTAGGTTGGGCAGAGCTACCTATGGTTTTGTGCATGGTTTTCGCACATGGTTTTGGATGCGATGGTTTTCTCTCCATGGTTTTGGTTGCGATGGTTTTCGATCCATGGTATTCGATGCTTCGGCATGTATAAGTATGTATTGTAACATTGAAAGGAACATAATGAAAAATAAAGCTGGTAGTCCCGGTTTTGGGATCCAGGGGAAAAGCTTTGTGTATATGTCTTATATGTGTGATGCTCTTGCATTGTTTATTTTTTGTGTTTTAGAATTCGTATGCAGGTAATTTCTGTACGGGGTTAAAACCTACAATCACGCCATGGCTATTTAAGAAATGTCAAGGCATGGTTGAAACCACTGTCAATCTAGGAAAAACCCATGCTAATGACAAGTAATGAACTAGATAAAAAAATGCATGTACCATGCATTCACACCTTAGTTAGGAAACCACACATGCAACCTGTTACCTACAAAATCATCTTGTTGAAGTCACTAATCCAAACTTATCCTTGATTTCCTTCACTTTCCTTTGCTTGTCCTTTCCCTTCCTTTTCTTTCCTTTCCAAATGCTTGTTCCCTTTCCTTTTCTAATCCTGCTCCAAAGATGGGTAAAAGTTTTCAATTGATTCTCAGGTGCCTTTTATCATTGATGTTGCCTTTTTATTTCATTTTCCTTCATTTTTCCACTAATTTCCTTTGCATGTAAATCGATGTCTCTTCACCATCCTTTTCTCCTATTTTCCTTTATTTTTATAAATAAATGCCAATTATTGCCTCTTTGCCTTCACTAATTCCTTTACCAATTTCCATACCCACAATCAACCAAAACTGATGCCCGCTATAGCGCTTTCCCAACAATCAAATTGGAATATGTGTCCCGTGACCTTGGTCTTATTTTTCCTTATATTATCCTTTATTACATGAAATTTTGACCCCGAGATGTTACAAAGACACTCTATATATTCCTCCAAGCTTTCTCGCTTTATATGAGACATCCTAAATAATTCCTCCCTTTGATCCCTAGTTTGATAATAGTCCTAGTACTTTTCTAGAAATTTTTTCTTCATATATTCCCATGAGGAAATAAATGCACATCCTAGGCCCATAAACCATCTTAGAGCTACTTGATTTAGAGCAGCATGGAACAATTTTAACTTCTGGGCATCCATGGTGTAAATGTAACTCCTACATCAACCATCAAACTCAAAAAGGAAAGTATTTGTGTCTTCACTGGTGGTACTGTAGAAAGCTAGAAGGAATATAAAATTAATATTCTTCATTGGATGCTGCTCTTGGACATCTCCAATAGGGAACTCAAAGGTGTTGATTTTTTCTTCTTCCATCTTTTTCTCCATCAAAGCTTCAGGGTCATTTTGAACAAGTTTAGGTATTCCCTGTTCCTTTGGCTAAGAAAGGATTTCCAATAGATGATCAAGATGTTTTATAGTACTTCCTAAGTTTGGAAAATAATGGTCAGGAGGTTGTTTCACAGTACTTCCTGAGTTTGGAACAAAATAATCAAGGGGTAATTTTACTAGACTTAATTCATAATCTTCCAAATTATGCTTGTATGTATATCCTTGTCCTTCTACAAAGTCAGATAGTCTTCCTTTGTTGATACAAATAAGTCATAGGTCCTCAAGGTTGCTTCTGAATTTGAATGATCATAGTATTCTACCTCCCAAATATCTACTCCAAACATAAATGATCCTGGAGACTCTAACCTTGGAGGAATAGTTTTATGGGACCCTTCTTTCTTAGAATTTTTTCGTGGAGTAAATGATTTTGCCTCAACTCCTGAATAAATGTTACTCTCTTGAAGTCATCAATATTCTTTCCTCCATGTCCTCTTTTACCTGCATGGTTAGTATTTTTGGGGGAACCCCATTTTTCTTCTTCTATATTAATGCAATCCTATGTGTCTTCACTCCTTATGAGGCCGATCTCGCTTCAATATGTCGAAGTGATGCACAGGTTCTTACACCTCATATTACCACCCTATCACCCTAGGTCTAGGAACACATCTAAGACACATATGAACAATGCATCAAAAGAAAAATGCTAGTCACACTTATGCACCTCTAATAAACTCCCTTATAATGACACCAAAATGTTGGGTGAACTAATTGTTCTTTAAGTAGGACCAATTAATTACACACATACATAAATTATCAACTATGGTAGGTATTTTTACTTCAAGGATACTTTCCAAATTATATGTAGATGAAAAATCTTAACTAATGATGTTCAATGTCAAACTATTTAAGATCATGACACACAATCAAAACCAAGTCATTGTAACTGCTCACTCTCAACATACTAAAATCATCACTGCAACACTTCAAACAGTCCAAACACGATGCACACAGTTTTGAAACCAAAATAATTCCTGTAGAATAAAAACAATCAATAACTAGATATCACATTTGCAGTAAAGGAAATGTCACTCTTGTAAAGAATTGAAAAAACCATTGAAATAAAGCCTCACACAATCACTAATCTTACTATAATTATTAAATCATCAATTTGTGTAACAGACTATAATAGATACACAACAATCTATCTAATATTCCAATCAATAAAATATAGAAACTATAGCAGCAAAATAATAAATAGCACACGCTGAGAAATGGAAAAATCCATGATCTATGTTATTACATAAGTAATCAAGATAAACTATTCCAAAAACCAACTATTTAGTAACTGCAACACATTAACAGAAATATGTAATAGTGACAATTAATCAACATAAATTATAATTGAAAGGAAATTGAACACTGCTACACTAGCTTACTGATCCAACGATCTTTGTTAAAGAGGAGGGCCCTTTCTCCTTAGCAGGGAGTTGGTAATGTACAACTCACAAACTAAGTCAACAAGGTATTATTGAGCCATGAACAATAAGAGTTTGCATTAATCTTAAAAAATGTTACAAATGCATAGTCTCCCTAAAAATACGATGGTGTGGTCCCTGCATGAGGCAGAGGGATTCTCCTCTTATATATTTACATTGTATATATTCTTGAAACCATAATTAGCTATGACAATCTTATGATTCTCATGTTGTCCAATTAAAGAGCCTTATATAACAAATTACAACCAATTTACTGAGAATAAAATAAATAATGTAACAATATCTCTAATTAGTGGGAGATAAAAAATAGAAATTCATAACTATCAGAACCAAGTTGGTTGTGTTATTGTAAAGGTAGTCCACCTTACTCGCACAATTATCTAGATTGAAGACCGAGTGACAACCTGTGTTGACTCCTGATGACATCATCAAGGAAACAAAGTATTTTGAAACATAGTATCAACATCATGGCAATAGTATCAACAAAATTTGTTTAGTGACATAAAATCTGGAGAAACAACATTACATGCAAACTACAATACTCCAATGAGCTATGTTATCCTAAAACAACTTCTTTGTTAATTATATAAATAAAATCACTCAAAACGGTCAAACTTCCATCATAATACAAGAAAAACTGCATGAACTTAAGGTGACCTAAAAGAGTAGCATGCATTAATAAAAAAGGTGATTAATGGAGTAATATGTTATGACTGTAAGGATAAAGATAGTGGAAAAGATAGGAAAATGAGGGTGAAAAGGATGCCAATTCCATATCCCAACACAATCTACACTCGTTTGTCCTTATTTATCACTTGGCTTGATATCCTTGGTTAATTTGATAGGCTAATTTTCAACGACGAAGATTTTGTTTTGGAGAGTAAAGTGATCAAATGTTAAAAAATTTCATATGCTTTGAAATATCCAAAGAACATTGTTAGATGTGATTTAGGGGTCAAGATTTTCTTCAAAATGAGAAGTGCTTAACCTATATCATGGCCTTTATGTCATGAAATATTACATGGTGGAAATACATTGTAATATGATAATCTTGATTCATTCCAGAGAGGAAAATTCTTGACCTATATCTAGGCATTTACATCTCAAAATATTCAATGATAGACATACATTGTGATGTAATGATCCAACTTCATTTTAGAGTGAGAAGTACTCAACCAATAACAAAAGAGACTCATCTCCAAAATGAAACTTTGGAGGACACATATAAACATGAAAATATTTGAATAATATGAAAAATGGTTTTATATATTGTTTCTTTATGACATCCAAAAATACTTTGTCAAACTAACTTCCCCCTCCACTATAGGCCACAAATCCACTTGTTAGTGCCTTAATTCCTCCATGTCACCCTGTGAGTCCACATCTGATATGGTCCATGTCATATTTCCATTAATAGTCCAAAATTTAGACAATTTCACAGATTTAATCATTTATTTATTTTTAGTTTCCTCCATAAAATCACCATGAAATTTTCCAATCTTGGATTTTGTACCTTTTCCATTATGTACCTTCATTTATTATTGGAAGAACCCACCAATTTCCACATTCACCCCTAATTACTCTCCTTGATAATTTTCATAAAAAACCTCTCTGAACTATATTATTTTCAAATTTCCTTAAAAGATGTTGTCAGACACTTTGCAAACAACCTTCAATTTTCTTCATATATGGGTTGATTTCTATCCCATACAACCCCAATGTTGTAATTAATAGCTCTAATACCACTTTTCAATGTACCTGGTACCCTCTATCAACTATTGAGGACATGGGGTACCTCTTAAAACTAATTTTTTCCATTTATTTTCCTTCTCTGATACCATAAATCAAAATTTCCTTTTTATTAATGAATGAATATATGCAAAATGAAAATTAGGCTTATGCAAATATACATTCAATGTTACAAGAGTAGAATTATTCATGTAAACATAAAAACAATTAATGAACAAAATGCACATCATCAAATTCAATATAAGTAGAAATATGCCATAACATTTATCTTCATGGAAGTTGTAACACCTCCTCTCATATTCACCCGCATTTACAAGCTCTCAGGGGTAAACATGAACTGAGTGTTGGGATTGTGTTATATTCTTTCCACATAGTTAACAAGGGGTTTGAGGTTTACCCGTAACCCCACTTTATGGGGTCCGGGGCAGCGCCCCGGAAAATTTTGGTTTTGGACCCTATGTTAGGTTGGGCAGACCCACCTATGGTTTTGTGCATGATTTCGCACATGTTTTTTGGACGCGATGGTTTTCGGTCCATGGTATTGGATGCTTCGGCATGTATAAATATGTATTGTAACATTGAAAGGAACATAATGAAAAATCAAGCTGGTAGTCCCGGTTTTTGGATCCAATGGGAAATCTCTGTGTATACGTGTTTTATGTGTTATGCTCTCGCATTTTTATTTTTCCTGTGATTTAGAATTCGTATGCAGGTAATTTCTGTACGGGGTTAAAACCTACAATTTTAGGTAAAGAGAAGATCTTAATCTAAAGAAGTAAAAAGAATTCACAGTCGGTTGTCATTATAGAGAAATCACCTAATCTTGATGCCCTAGATTTATCAACATCGTTTCAGAGCTAAGGTAAGAAAGTCAAGGAAGGGAATCTTATCAAGGGACACTCAAGGATCAAATCTTGAGAAAGGAATCAAAGCAATAGAAGATCATCTTGGGTTCAATATATACAAAGAAGTGTCAAAACCCTAGATCTAAGAATAAAGTCTACACCAAAAAGAAATCTTGGAATCCTCGAGTCATCTCAAGAGACCACAAAGACCCTACTCAAGTTGAAGGACTTATACATCAAGTTCCTTTCTAGAGAATCAATACCAAGGATGTTGTCGTCAAGGTTCTAAGGCAGTCTCCCTCTCCTTGAAGCAAGGTCCTTACCATTGAAGGCATCATCAGGAAGTCATCATTGATCATCATCAACAAGGACATTTCCATCAAAAGATTTCAAAGTGATCTCCTTCTTTGTGGAGTACATGATCACCCAGGAAGAGATCTATCTTCATTTAGGAGAGGTTCTCTATCATCTTTACTATCATCAAATTCAATAAGGCATCAAGTGTAAGAAGCATCTTCTCAAGTAAGTATATTTATGTTTGAATTTTTTAAAATGTATTGTTGCAAGGAAAACCACAAATTGGTTTGGGCTTCAAACTATCTTGCATGGAAGAAGAGGATAGATCTGAATCTCATTGAAAATGAGGTTATGGAATATGTCAAAGGATCTATCACCAAACTAATGAAATAAGATGCTCAAGAACTGGCAAAGTTTATGAAAGGGGAAGTGAGGTCTCAAAGGATTCTCATAGAATCCATCAAGGATTCCCTCATTCCATATGTATCTAAACTCGACACCTTGAAAGAAATATATGAAAAATTGGTAGAGTTGTTTTCTGTAAGCACTCCTGGGGCCAGCTACCGACGTAGTGCGAAACACCTGGGATGCAAAACAGATGGACATTCGCAAGAGAAGTTATATATCTAAGGCAAGAACTATACAAACTAAGGATATCAAAAGAAGGGGGATTAACCTCATACTCTATGAGGATATCCAAAATAAGGGATCAACTTTAAGATCTAGGAGAAGTAATGTCTGACAAGGAAATGACCACTGTAGTACTAAATGCACTGCTAGAGGAATGGAATAACTTAAAGTGTTTATGGGAAGAAATAAACTACTCCATTCCAAGATCTATGGTCACTATGCAAGATTGAAGAAACCAGACTGAAGGCTAAAATTGATGTGGGAAGCAGTGAGAAAAATCAAGTGTATGTTGCTATGACAAAGAGAAGAGGTAAGTATGGAAAATTTGCTTCTCAGAAAAAGAGAAGGAACGTAGCTAATATTCAATGCTATGGATGTCAGGAATATTGGAATTACAAAGGATATTTCCCTAATCTCAAGAAGTGCAATCATAAAAGAGGTAGAGAAGAAGCCCATATCACTGAAGAAGCGGAGGAAGTTGAAAATAAGAAATCCAAGAAAGAGGAAGTAAGAGATCTCTACTATGACTAAGATAGTCTTCCTCACCTAATTTATTTTTAAGTTCTTTTTCTTAAGTCTTCTACTATAAATATGCCTATCATGATTCACTAATAAAAATGATAGCATGCATCATGACATCATAAGAAGCATTAGGAGAAAGAGCTCATGACATCATCATAGAGAAGCATGAAAGATGATTGAAATTAAAGTCCATGGCAGTCACCCATGGAAGGATATATCTCTTGATAACCTCATTAGTATCATAGGTGGTACTTGTGGGAAAATAAAGAAAGGATCATCTAGTACAAGGCTCATCATACATCTGTCAAAAGGAAACATATGTTGGATGAGGATACTCAAGATCCTCTACTAGAATCTTCGTTGGAAGGTTCACCAATCAAAAGAAGCAAGGGTTTCATCAAGAATTCCAACTTGTGGAATTCATGGGATGATGGTATGATGATAAAATAAGTCAAGCGGATCAAGGGATTGAATTTCTTTCAATCAAGGAAGTTGCTGAAGGAAGTCTAAGATGACCTAAAAGAAAAATGAGGTATGTATGCTTATATTTGATACTGAAGATTCATGCCATATGTTTGCAGGTAACATGAATAAATGCTCTATCTTGAGAGCATGATCAAAATAAAGGATCTACTCCTTTGAAATGATGTAAGAAGGCATGGATCACACATTGTCTAGATGAAATCGACATAATATGTCCTCATATGAAATATGAGGTGGTTGAAAAAATTGGAGGAACTATGACTAGAAGTTCCTAGAAGGAAATGTGTGAAGAAAGAAAGGAAGAGATCATGAAGTATGCAACCATGAAAAAGGCGATCAACATCCTAGGACTAAGAAATTTGACTAGGATATCTCCATGAAAGATATGAGGACTCTGATGAAGTCTGAAAAAGAAAGAGACCCTTGAGATTATATATATCTTTGAGAGATGTTTCAATGTGTATACATGATGCTAATGCAACTAGATGTCATGATGAAATACCAACACAAAGGTAGTTTTGATTTAATGTTCATTCCTTTATTTTTTTGATATCTTGATGGGTTTATGCAGGGCTTCTTAGGGAAGATCTATGAATATATTCCACCCATGATGACCATGTAGTAGGATGAAATATCCTTGAGGAAACATGCCATGAAGAAGGTAACATGGCATGAAGGAATCCAGATAGGAATTGATGGATCACTTTCCAATGAAAGGAATACTAACATAACTTACTCATGGATGAAAGTGATGGATGGTATGTGCCCTACGAAGAAGTCCCAAAACATGAAGACTCTTGAATAAAGACAAGAAATTCATGACATCGTGAGGAGCAGTTCATCAAGAAACCAGTTGTCCCATCATCTCCACCTGAGGAGTTTTTGTAGGTCCCTAATTAAGAGGGAGCCTGGAAACAAGTTTCTTACTTGGTAGAAACTTGGAAGCAAAATTCCTAAGACAAGATGGAGATTAGGTACATTCCTTCATTGGAATAGGTATGTCCTCCCTAATTAAGAGGGAAAGATAAACACATCATTATTTTCTTCACATGAGAAGATAGAATGGAGGATTGGGTAAACATTTGGCATCTTATGCTCTTTGAGGATGAGTTAGGGCATCCAAGATAAGAGTAGTCATAGAGGACCAATATTATTTGAGGATTGGGAATCTAAGATAAGAATAGTCTTGGTGGAACACATCTTGAGAATCCAGGTGGGGTATGTTCCGAGAGAGACAATGACGAGGGTGTCTATAAATCATTGGTCTCGCCAACATTGTGCTCTGACCTTGTGGAGAGATGGAGTGGTTAGTCAAGGCATTGCTATGTGAAAATGTTGGATGATATGATG